>JABAJT010000013.1:0-50277 GCA_018850275.1 Tephrocybe sp. 9174TJB
GAATCGATGAATTTGACTAGTGGTGCACGTGACTGCGACCACAAGAGCAACGCAACCTTGCAGACCTTGCCCTCGACGGTCCCGGTGATGAACTAGCGCAGTAGAATGATCACTCTCCCCTTCATTCGGAGTATCTGCTTGGTGACTTGTGCCCAGTAATATACATATCATTCTAGTTGCATACTAGTAGTAGGATAAAGTTGTTTAATTTAGGAGCTGCTACCAAATAACAATATTTGCCCGGCTACTATTAGTTACTACTATACTAAGCTTGCAACGTCACTCAAGCGGAAAGCTTCATCTTGTCCACCCTTTTCATCCTTGTCCCTATGATACTGCGGCAAACCTACACCTTGTCCTCCGTGCTACTATATCTCTTCCTGTTAACAACACGGTTTGCGTATGCTGGAGATGATTCAACTTTTGACTGTCGGGTCAATGTCGATGGAACCAAGTTCGATCTAACACCGTTAGCGGGGGAGCATTCAGCCAGTCAAAAGCGGAAAACACCGCCCACAGTGACCGTCGACATCGTTAGATTCAACCTCTGCGCCGAGTTGAAAAAACAGGAGGATGTGGCTGAAGGCGATCAGGTGCACATCATCCTCATATGCGTGACTTCCTAGTTGACTTGTGGAACTGCAACCAGTGCGCAATTGGTACAAGAGCTTGCTTGACGCAAACGAACAGAAAAACGGATGAAAAAGACCGTATAATATCAGTAATACCAGTGATGACCGCCTCACTCCAGGATTTGACGTTCAAAATTGGAGCGTCTTGTGGGTGCCTTGATCTCGACATTCTGCCCCTCACTTATGGATTTTAGCGCCAAAATACATTACTCTCGACTCCTTCGGGCCAGAATACCCGCATCACTCTAATTCCACACCAGTACACCACTTGCTCAGTCTAACCATACTCTGCCACCCTGGGGAAACGTCTGATCCTGTCTTCAAATCGTATGATGGCACACAGGTAGTAATTGAATGGAGTGCACCCGCTGGTTGCCCGATTGAGGGCGACAAAAATCCCGGTGATAGCAATGAGGGTAAACCTCCCACGGATGGCCAACATGAGAGTGCTGGAAGCGGAATTGGTTGGTTTTTCCTTGTGTGGGTACTTCCCTGATGTTACTCCGAGTACTACTCTATATCCACGCACAGGCTTCTCCTTGCACTGATAGCATATTTCGGACTAGGCGCTTACTACAACTACTCAACATATGGTGCCCGTGGCGCAGACCTATTACCGTGCGTTTCACCTCTTTCCTCACCGGCTATTCCTCACTCTAAACTAGACACCGAGACTTCTGGAAAGAAGTGCCATATATGCTTGCTGATGTTTTCAACCACCTGTGCTCCTCTTTCCGCCCCCGGCGTTCTACCAATCGCGGTTATATGTCTGTGTGACAAGCTTTCATGTTCGAAACTTTTGAACATCGGCGGCTCAGCTCGATATTACAGTCACCATAGCTTTTTGGCTCCATCGTTCTATCCTCCTACATAGTTTGCATATAATCTCATGTTCCCTTCGTACGCATTGTTACTTACAACCTTCCTCAGAGCTCCCGCCGGCTAGATCTACTATGGTGGTATGAAACCATTTTGAACCACAGTTGGGGGTCGCCCTTCACTAGACTTCATAACTGATCAGTCCGGCGTGAAGCCTGTGACTATGGTATGTACTATGAAACCTTAGGAGTCCGCGGCGTCTCGGGTAGAACATCATGAAGTAACTTGAAGCCCAACCAATTTACTGTTCTTAGACGGTGAATCATTATTTCTGACTCAGTGACTGCTTATGAGCTTGGATGTCGGGTCCAGACAATGTAAGGTAATTAACGCAGTCATCTCTTGCGTTATCATTACGTAAGCATGAAACCCATGAGCAATCGCTCATCAAAAAAGTCAACCACCAGTGCTTCTGACTTTTGGCTTCAACGAGATGGGACGAAAGTCCAAGTGGTATGTTGTTACTGTTGGAAAATGCCCTGGCGTATACCCCACCTGGTGAAGTTTATCCCCTCAACTTGTGAACCCCTCAAACTCACCCAAACAAATCATCCGTGTTCATGTGCATGGTCGCTCAGGTCAGAAACAGCGCCACATGTCAGTGGTGTTCCAGGTGCGCTCCACGAGAGCTTCAATACGGAGGAACAAGCTTTGCGCATTTTTGCGCAAGCGAGAGAAAAAGGAAACGTTAAAACCATTGGACGTGAGTCCGCGGGGTTGAGCCAGAGTTCAAACCAGATTCATCCACAGCAGAATGGGGTGCCGGCACTCCTGTCTGGAAGGAGCTCGCCGAGAAGGTTGGACAATCCACATTCTCGGCGGTCTCTACCAGTCAGCCCTCACGCGACTGCCACACCTGGACCTATAACATCTGCCCCTCATTCCACGACCGTGTCACATGCTAACGCTACTTACACATACGCCCCATCGTTACCCCCCGCTTCTCCTCAGGGAGATCGGCATACCAGCCCTCGGAGTCCTCGCGTCGTGGTCCGAACACCATCCGATCTTTCTACATATCCCAGTGATGCTGAAGAACCACCTTCGCCCGAAACTCTGTCGAAGTCCTTAAACGACGGCCTCAAGCTAAATGAACATGTTAACTACTCACTTGCAACCTCAACTCTGAGGAACACCCAGCGGTCCGGGCCTTCGACTCCACAACCTGAGCTTCTAAGTCCTTTGGATTCTCCGAGATTCACTCCAGAGACCAAGTCATCCTCCGCTTCTCCACGACAGATTTGCGACTCTCGCCTCCACTCTAACGAACGTGCCGTTCCTCCAATCAGCTCAGCTAGTGGAAATGTATCGAGGACGTCACTGACACTTAGGACATCAGCTGACCCTCGCTCCCCGTTGTTGAATGCTGGCTTGATACCTGAGCATCAACCAAGGTTTTGCTTTTTTTCGAGAGTTGGCAGTTCATTCCACTGATACATTTTAATCTAGTCGCGAAACTCAAAGGCGGCCGTCTCCGCGCATTGAAGCCGAGCCTACCTTGAACAGCCTTCTCTTTTCGACATGATACCATTGTATATATTTTAGAATTTGCTCCTCTTACTCATAAGCTTAAGAGTATCAATGACAACGTTCAACCAATTGAATTAGTGCCATTTTGAACAAAGCACAGTTCAAATAGTCCAAGCAGCGTCGTGGCTGGTTGCGAGTCGTAAGTATTTGAAGTATCTGCCATTACTAATCTTCTCGCCCACTAACTGACTGATGCAACAACCAGGGTATTGTGAGTTGCTAGTAGGTGAATGGCCGGAGAGGTCCGCACTCAAACGAGTGGTTTCCACACCACATATACAAACCCGCATCTGGGTATGATATGGCCGAGTCTTTGAGAGTAGAGTCACTAACAGAGCGTATGGGAGCATACGGGGCATTCAGACTCGAGTCCTACATCGGAGGATTCACACGGTGTTGCTTTTGATGACCTTTCAAGTTTGGAGAGTTTGAACACCCAACTTGAAGCTTGAACGTTTGAACCACCACAATATCAAATGCATAATTCCCTCGACTCCTCTGATATTTCGTTATCCGCAAGTGGATCTCGCCTTCTATCACAATCTCCGATATTGCCGTCATCACATACTGGGCTGGGAGGAGACGATTTCTCGTTATCAGAGCTTTCTTTAACAGACAGGACCCCTTCAACGCAGGAACCGTTCAGCCTTCTTGCGCCAGCCAAGCGTACATCGTCCGTGCAACAGAACATTACGAAAATCGGTGAGGACACAGGAGGCGATGTTAGGGAAGGGTCAAGCGAGGAGGAACGCGGTGAACAAAAGAAGTCGCACGTAGAAAAGCTACGTGAGGATAAGCTTCAAAGTGATATCTTTATACTGAGGAAATTAAACGCCTCATTTGCCCTGTTCAATGAAGCCCTCCGGGATACTGGATCTGCAAATCAGGTATGACTTGTTCCAATAGTTGACCTATTTTTGTTTCTGATGCGTCGATCCCCCATAGCGTATTTCACGACAGCTAGAGCAGACAGACACTCTTCTGAACAAATATATTGGCATTCTTTCTAAATCTGAGGAATTTACACGTCTTATCTTCGATCAGCAATGGCAGGGAGCACAGGTGGTGAGCCCACGCGTTGATGCTTGCCGATTCTTGATCTCATCGCTTGTAGGATGAGGAGGCACTGGAACGCGAGAGGCTGGCAGCAATGGAAAAGGCACGACTTGATGCCGAGGCGAAGGCTCTCGCTTCACAACAAGAAGACGACAGGCGTAGACGTGAGGAGCAAGAGCAGATGGAACTCGCTGAGAAAGCACGTGTAGAACAAGAAAAAAAAGAAAGGGTAGTTACTCGGGGTGGCGTAAGAGGAGTGCGGGGTACTCGAGCTTCAATGCGTGGCACAGGGGGTATGACCCGAGCGGGTAATTTTTTGAAGTCTGCCAGATCCCCTCCAGATGTCTTATAATTCTTCCCAGCATCGAGCGGCGCATCATTGACTCGAGGTCGAGGAGCGACTTCCACGGGAACTGTTACATCTAAGCTTCCCATGCCCTCCACTGGAGTGCGACCGTCTGCGTCAAGCTCATCCACTCGTGGATTGCCCAGGGGAACTCGATAAGCACATAATTTCATCGAGATCATTTTGTCCTTTCACTAGCAAGTGGAAATGATCACTATGTCTTTGTTGCCTATTAATACATATTATTAAGTACAGTTATTGTTGACCTTTCTTCAGCACTGTAGACCACCAGAGGACTGAACCACTGCCCATGGTTATGCTGTTTTGAATGATATGGATTCAAATATTGAGAAAGAAGGGCTCCAATTGCCCGAATTACCGAAAACTGGGCAGAAGGATTAGATGTGGAAATTCGGAACATGTATATTTTATTTTACTCACGAACGACTCGATAATCGTTATCTGGCTCAACTCTTGGAACAGTCACGACGACACTGCCTGACAGGATGTCAAAATCGCCCGCCAAAATTACTTGGAAGTTAAATAACGATTAGCGCTCAGGACAAAACATGATCATAGCATCTCACTGGGAAGTGTAGTGTCACCCTTGCGCAACTGAATTTTCCCAATCATGTTGGTTATATGTTTTGGCGGTGATATAACATTCCTAGAAATGCGTAAATATACCGAAAGTGTGAGTTGGAATATTAGGATCCAAAATGATATGCGATACAAACCACTCCACAGTCCGATTTTCCCCAACAACCCACACGTCACCTTCAGAGGGTGCCAGGATTGAGGGCACGTAAACATCCCGTCCAACAACAGGGAAAGCAAATGACAATGGGCTAGCGAGAAGTATGAGGAGACATAAGGGGTTTATACTAGTAAAGTTCATGATGCGATGGATTGGGATTAATGATTCATGTCGACGTCGCAGACGTCTTATATAGTCCTAGGACGGCGAAAGCACTGCATACTTACTAGCGCTGTGCATTCGACAACCCTACATTGCAGTGATAAGTATCCAGGTTGTGGTGTTATTACAGTGATGCACGTATCTATGGTGGGTGATTACGTTAAAGTTTACCCTGTAAGAGATTGATATAATCGATATGCGTCAATAGGCCCCGGGAAGCTCCCCTATGAAAAAAATTTGGTCGTTGTGCCCGAACGTTTTTGGACCAGAAAAACGAAAAAGTCGTCAAGGGTTGAGCGCTTGAGCGAAATTCTCCTCCCATGATGTTGCCGCGCGGCGCGCTTGTTCAAGCATAAGGATCTTGGAAAAGCTGTTAACGCGCTTTTGCTTTTCTATATAAATTTCTGCAAACTACAGTTGACCCATGTGTCTGCACCATTATCTATCAGACATGGAGAGCTAAACATGCAATCATATTCAAGGGATTACAGTAGCAGTGAAAATTGAGTAAAACTGGTATTAAATGTATAGAAATTTGTGTAGAAATTGAGAATTGTCACCCATTACCTGCCTAAGTGGGAAGAACTTGGGGGAAATATATGCGTCGGCTCTCGGGCCGCAAAACCGAAAAATTGCCGTCAAGGATGCCAGCCTTTGGGTCCCAATAACGAAAGTTGACCATCAAAGATTCGGCGTTTTTGGCCTGATTTTGGCCCTAAAAAACGAAAAAATTTCGTCAGACATATAGGGAAGTTTCCCGGGGCGTCAATTGAATTTCAAGAATTCGAAAAAGATACTACATACACAACAGCAAGAAAGGCTGCTTACTCCACTGACAACAGAGTTGTCAATGTCAATGGGCACCGCGACCTATATGCTCCGGTTTAGCAAAGTCAATGATATGGCGGGGCGGGTACATACTTAAGTGAAACACACTGTCACTTGTATCGGCAGGCTTCGTATCAATTATGTAGTTAGAAGTTTCGCAAAAGAAAATGCAAACTAAACTAAACTATGACTTCAATTCGAAGCTTGAGCGTAGCTTGAAATTTGAGACTTGTTTGAACAAATTGATGACTCAAGTCGTCAATCGCCAACAGTACATTTTTCACGACGAACCTGATGGCTGGCCCCAAGCGCAAGTGGGGGAACGTCATCGAAGACGAGAAGCTCTCTGAAGCATCATATATTCACGAATCATCCGGCGACGAACTGGACATTTCCAACGCCCTCTCTGCCAAAAAAGCAAAAATTGCCACACAAGACTCTGATGATGATGAATTCAATGACTTTCTGCAGAATACCATCGCGAAAAGAGATATCAAAGGAGGAACTGAGGTGATGAAACAAGCCAAGAGGAAAGGGCAGATTGTGAAAGGCGAGGTTGGGGGAGGAAGCTTCCAAAGCATGGGTCGGTATCTATCGCCCTTGGTTCTATGAAAAAATTATTCAAATCTATCACAGGACTTCATCCCTCCCTTCTGCGCTCATTAACCCTCCAGGGGTATAGGATACCAACACCAATTCAGCGACTTTCAATACCAGCCCTTCTGTCAAACCCACCCAGGGATCTGGTCGGTATGGCACGTACAGGATCTGGCAAATCTCTCGCGTACATGATTCCTCTTGTTCAGAGACTAGGAGGCCGTCACTCTACCACGTTTGGTGCAAGAGCCTTAATCTTGATTCCGACTCGAGAATTGGCGCTACAAATCCTCAAAGTTGGCAAAGAATTGGCAAGAGGTTGGCACGATGGTGCTGGAGTGCATGCGGGAGACAAAGAAGGGGAGAGCTCGAAGAAAGGTCAAAGCTTGAGGTGGGGCCTTATCGTTGGTGGCGAAGGTCTCGACGAACAATTCGAAATGATCACGAATAATCCGGACGTGTAAGTTTTGTGTGCTCCACTGCATACTACTTACAAAATACTCTGCAGCATCATAGCGACACCAGGTCGCCTGCTTCACTTGATCGTTGAGATGAACATGGACTTGAAATCAATTCAATACGTCGTATTCGATGAGGCCGATCGACTTTTCGAAATGGGATTCGAAACAGCCCTCACTGAAATTATACACCGGCTTCCTCCCCTGAGACAAACTCTACTGTTTTCCGCCACCTTGCCAAAATCCCTAGTTGAATTCGCGAAAGCTGGTTTGCAGGAACCCAAGCTTGTGCGATTGGACGCTGAAAGCAAGATCAGCACCGACCTCAGGATGGCCTTTTTCTCTGTCAAACAAACTGAAAAAGAAGCCTGTCTTCTTTCGCTTCTTCGGGATGTTATCAAAGTTCCCTTTGGAATCACTCACACCGAAGCAACCGAACCTGTTTCCGAGAAGAAGAAAAAAACCAAGTCCAAACGGTCCGAGCAATTCACGGCACCCCACCAAACACTCGTTTTCGTTGCTACAAAACACCACGTTGAATTTGTGTCTAATTTTTTGACCACCGCAGGCTACTCAGTGTCTCATATCTATGGTTCTCTGGACCAATCTGCGCGCACATTTCAGATGGATCAATTCCGTCGTGGAATTACAAGTATTCTCGTCGTTACGGATGTTGCAGCCCGTGGTATTGATATCCCTGTCTTGGAAAATGTTGTCAACTACGACTTTCCTCAAGGTGCCAGGGTCTTCGTTCATCGAGTAGGGCGAACGGCACGGGCAGGTCGACAGGGATGGGCCTGGTCTTTTGTCACCAACACTGAGCTGCCATATCTTTTAGATCTACAGCTGTTCTTGGGTCGCCCGTTGAAAAGCGATGCAGCAGGAGACGGTGATAGGCCATATATCGAATCTCTCGTCCTTGGGACCTTCGAACGCAGCAAGATTGATGAAGACATCGAGTACCTTCGAGTGCTTGAGGACACCAACCATTCCCTGCCTACTCTACGAGAAGTCATGAGGAGGGGCCATGCATTGTATGAAAGAAGCAAAGGCAAAGCTAGCCCCCCGAGTTACAAGCGTGCAAAGGAAATGGTCAAAGATTCCCGATGGCTACTCGCCGGTTCAAATACTGGCATTCATCCCGTTCTCTTGAGAGGGGGGGGGGAACAGAAGAGGATGGCTACCGAAGAGGCTAGGAGGATGTTGCTACGTACTGTCAACTCCTTCAAGCCTTCAGAAACCGTGTTTGAGATCGGCACACGAAACAATACGACGAATGCAGCTCTAATGAAGAATAGGAGGAAAGCGTTGGACAAGTCAGCACAGCGTGTTCTGTCGTTGCCGTCGACAACATATCAAGACGAATCAAATGAGCTTGATTCGGCTATTCGAGTGGATGAACCTGTCGACGAAGATGTGATTGCGGTAAGTATATAATCATTGACTTGGCTATATATCCTTAATATCTTTTCTAGGCGGTCTTCGATACATCGTCGAAGAAGCGGGGGTATCGAGACGCTGAATTTTACATGTCACATCATCAGAAAGGCGCAGCGACAGAAAAAGGGTACAATAATTGATCTACTTTAAGATTGATCTGCCATCTTGACTGAGCTCGTAACAGGTACTCACTCACCGATGGGGCTACCTTCGCTCAACAGGCTCAGAATGCCACCCTCGATTTGACTGGGGATGATGTTGTGGCTGGTCGTCAAAAACGCCAGAACCAAATGAATTGGGACAAAAAGAAGAAAAAATTCGTCAAAGGCGATGGTGCTGGCGCTGACAACGTCAAGCTTGTGACCACAGAGAGCGGAACAAAATTGCCTGCTACGTATCGCAGCGGTCGCTTCGACGACTGGAAGGCCAAGACCAGAACTTCACTGCCGAAAGTTGGAGAGGCTGAAAATGATGTCTCCGGGCGCCGAGGCCAAGGGGGACGTAAATTTAGACACAATGCGACGGCCCCAGCTAAAGCTCTCGACAAGCTCCATGTGAGTTACGAGAGAAAAATGAGGCAACTCAGCAAGAAGAACGAAGATGCAGATGCAGAGAACAAATCATCTCACGCGTCATCCAAAAAACCGGTCCGACCAGGAGGACGTTACGGTGGCAAACCTTTAGGCAGGGTCAAGTCTGAGCTCAAGACCAGTGAGCAGATCAGGAAAAGTAGGAAAATAATGGAGAATAGGAGAGCGAAGAATGCTAGACCAAGTCGGAAAGGAAGCAGTAAAAAGGGTCGGCGATAAATTACTAGTGTATCTATGTAGTAGACGCGCTGTGTGATTTTTATGTTTTACGATGAATTCTTGAAGTCTGCATACTCCCATTTGGCGCCTGGTCCCGGTATGATTGGTACCTCCCTATTTTCCAGCAAGTCGACGCCGACACTCCGTAAAGCATTTACACACCATGCAGGATAACCAATATCTCCGAAATAGTTGGCAAAGAAGAATCGTAAGTAATCAGGGAAACTCCCATCCAGAATCGCAGACCTCGCGCGTCCCATAACTTGGGCCTGAAATACTATATTGTGTAATGTGATGGCTGTGGAGACATTTAATAAAAGTAGGCCGCTTATAAGAGGAGGTATTACCATGGGCGGCCACGGTCTCGTGCGTGACAATGTGGTGAAGATTAGCACGGGAAGTCCCATCAATGCAGGTTGGGCAAGGGCAAGTATCATCAATGGGTCGCAAATCCTTCGCATGCTTGCTGAGTCCTTCCATACATGTCAGCTTAACAATAATTCCGTTTGAAGACGACGTACTGAGATTTAGTGGTCCGCGATGTGTCAAAGCAACTCCAAATCTAGCGGTACGGGTTGGAAACACACAGTCGGCCTGTAAGACTTTGTTGGGGAGATGTGGAGAACGATAGAACAACGCATACCATGTCCACTCCCAGCGCAACACAGACGAGGAGATCTGAAACCTTTAAATCCGGGTGACAGGAGCAGTCCAAGAGAACCTCACCTTCTGCAAAGCCGATCCCCATAGAATAGCGAGGTCCTGAATGAAGCTGAGAAATAGTTGTGGCGCGTTGAATAGGAAACGTACGGTCTTCAGGAAGTTTTGAGGTGCAGCGTTCTATTCTAATTAGAACTGTCAATGTCATTCACAGAAATGCCCATTTGTCGATCATACATTCGCCAGAAGACATCTGCCACAGAACTACGTGATGAGATACCGAAAGGTTGATAGAAATTTATCGTCACCTTTCTCTTCGCCCCCGCTGAGGCCACCAATTGCAAACCCAGCCACCCCATCTTTTCGCCTTGTCATTTCGTCCAAACATCGATCCCTGAGCTCAAGATCCAGTCCACCTTGTACGATCGCAAAGAGATTTTGCGTCTCCGCCTTGCCAGAGCGCTCATGATGTGCAATACATCGATCCAGCCATCGCACAGACCGCTCCATAGCTTCAGCAACGCGCGGGCCAGTGGTCAGACTTGATACTGAAATTCGTACTGTCATGAAAGCCAATTACTTTGATTCAAGTCAACGCACCTACATCGTCTAGTTGCATAATAATATCGGCGCCAATGGCATGCTGGATGGTGATGCTTTCTTCTGGCTACTTAGTTTATTCAGTCATAATACAGTGAAGAAAGTAAGTTTAGGCGTACTGTTAACATGGTTGGTTCACCAGTGAAAGGACTTTCAAACAAGGCCCCCTCTTCTGTAATGGTAGTGAATTTACTGAGGGACACTAGTTGGAAGCCACCACTATCCTGCGTATTCGTCAATAAAGAGGCGAATGCGTGAACAATGGGAACGCACGGTGAGGAGGTTACGCTTCCAGCCTTGGAATTTGTGTGCGCCTCCAGCTGCCTTCAGAACTTCCAACCCGGGACGGAGATTGAGATGATATGTGTTGTTGAGGATGAGACTGACGCCGAGCGATTCGACCTGCTCTGGGGTAAGGCCTTTTATGGCTGCCTGAGTAGCGACAGGCATAAATGTGGGCAGCATGGTCGTGCCGTCTACACTGATTAGTAGTGATTTGTCCTGTGATGCTGGATAACGACCTACGGGCGAGTTTCATCCTTGATACCCGTGCCCTGGTCGTGTGGCATCTTGCAATTACTTCAAATTCCATGGCATGAAAACGAAAGAGCTGTCTCGCCGCCAGAGTGTCCGCTTCAAGAGTTATTTGTGAGTAAAATAATTCTGTAACAAATAATTGATCAATGATCGAAGACAAGCTCAGGCAAACTTGCTTCAAATAAAGTCAACGTCATCCATCCCCAGCATGCACCTGCTAGTCCTCGTAGCCTCGACCCTCTGGCCTGCGATATGTGTGAACGCATTCTATCTTCCTGGTGCAGCACCGCATGACTATGTCCAAGGAGAAAAAGTTGCCCTCTTCGTGAATGCACTCACTCCAAAACTGTTGAATGGAGATGACGACAAGCTAGTGAGTTTTATCGTCGCATGTGCAATGCACGAGATATTCATGCAACCTCCAAAGAAATCCATGATAAACTGTCTGTTCTGGGTCTCTAGTCAAACGGCCGCAGCTGACATCCTCTAGATGATTATTACAACCACAGGTTCCGATTTTGCGAACCAGAGGGTGGCCCATTGAAGCAGCCTGAATCACTCGGCTCGATTCTTTTTGGTGACAGAATATTCAACTCACCGTATGATGTGCGCAAATTGTTACTGGAAATACATTCATTGCTTCTAAACCACGCACTTAGATCAACATGTTAGATGGAAATAAAACCTGTCAAACCCTGTGTACTGTGAACGATGTCACGGGTGAACAAGCCAAATTCATTAACGATCGCATAAAGGAAGATTACGAGCTCAACTGGATTGTCGACGGACTGCCTGCAGCCACCATGAAGACTGACACCAGAAATGGAGATATCTTTTTTGACCAGGGTTTCAATCTAGGCCAATATGATGCTGAATCGCAAGACCCACCCAGTTTCAACAACCATTACGATGTCATGTTTCGGTGCTGTATTCTTTTGTACTCGGCCACAGCTTGAATTGACATTTTACTTCTACAGATATCATAAACCTACCCCGGAAACATTTCGCATTGTCGGTGTTCTAGTTTGGCCATCAAGGTCAGAGGAAACGTATCTATAATCAGTCACTGGCATTTACGCGTCTTGGATAGTGTTGGTGGATCGCAGCATGAACCTGCCACGTGTAACCATGACCCACTCAGGCCTTTGATACTGAGCGAAACCCAGAACCAAACCATTCGATACACGTACCGTATCACATGGAATGTATGGCATTCCTTTCATCTCTACAAATCGACCAGATTGAAGCAACTCCTTGCCGTTTCTAGCAATCAGACACGTCCTGGGTACGCACATTCTCACCTAATTTAAAACCAGAACGTCTATATGATATTCAGGCTACCCGATGGGACAACTATCTTCACATTCTGGACCCTCGCATCCACTGGTTTAGTCTGGTGAACTCCATCGTAATATCCGTCTTCCTTTGTGTCATGGTCAACATGGTACTCGTGCGGAGCGTTTCTCGCGATGTGAGACAGCACAACGCAATTTCGTTTCTTGACTTACAGCCTTCTGTAGATATCTCGTTATAATGCTATTGATCTCAGTGTAAGTTTGCCCTCTGGTAGCATTGGTATAGATATGACATGGGCACTCAGGAAGATGTTCAAGAAGATTGGGGATGGAAGCTTGTACATGGGGAGGTTTTCCGCTCGCCACAAAATCCTATGATATTGTCTGTCATGGTTGGTAATGGTTCTCAGCTTTGTGCCATGGTGGCTATCACGCTAGGTGGGAATTTTCCTCTATCTGGATGTTGCTTGTATTGCTAATGCATCTATTGCATAGTTTTTGCACTGTTGGGTTTCCTTTCACCGTCAAATCGCGGCTCACTCGCAACCGTCATGATGGTGTGCTGGTCATTTTTTGGAGGGTAGGTCTGTTATTGCTTTTGAATGCAAACCCCACATTGACATTGATGTAGGATTGGCGGATACATCTCGAGCCGCGTGTACGCCTCACTTGGTGGCTCAAACCGTCGAAAAAACTCATTGCTTACCGCAACTGTTTTACCAACGCAAGTGCTATTCTGGGTCTTTTTATGCTTCTATTTCTAAAAACTGTATAGATTCGTGTTTATCGTGTTTTTTATCCTCAATCTCTGCCTGCTGTTTGCTGGCTCTTCTGGTGCTGTGCCATTTGGTAAATACCCACTTATTCTCGGTGCAACCATATACGATGTTCACCTCTGGCGTAAAGGTACCATGATGTTAATTGTATTGCTGTGGTTTGGCATTTCAGCACCTTTGTCGGCGATTGGTTCCTACCTTGGTTCCAGGAAGGGTGTAAGTCTCATTGTATGCACCACTGAACAAGTGTCAAATCAGTTATTAGGTGATTGAACACCCAACCCGCGTCAATGCAATCCCACGTCAGATTCCTCCAGGACCTAAATACCTCCGGCCTTGGGTACGTCTCCAGCAATATTCATTCTCTCGCACACCGACACTTTTCCTATAGCCGGCAGCAATCTTAGGCGGCATTCTTCCTTTCGGTAAGGCCCCCTTTTTCAATTTCTCCTTTCTAAATTCTGGTGGCATTGGACAGGGGCGGCCTTCATCGAGTTATACTACGTTTTGACAAGCCTTTTTGCATCCCGTGCTTACTACGCATTTGGATTCTTGGCGCTTACTGCCGGCGTTGTTACACTAACGACAGCGACGGTTGCCATTCTGTTCACATATTTCATTTTGTGCGCCGAGGAATATAGGTATTTACAAAGCTTTTGATGGAGTGCGACATTGACAGTGGATTCTGAACCAGATGGCATTGGCGTGCGTTCCTGACAGGTGGTGGGAGTGCGTTTTGGGTCTTCGGTTATGGCCTCTTCTATTGGGCCACTCGTCTCTCGCTTGACTCGATGTCAGGGCGAATTATATACCTTGGATACCTTATTCTCCTCACTTTGGTCGACTTCTTAGCCACCGGTATGTGGGCATTCATGTCTCTGAGATGGTACCAACCCCCTCTTCGTTCTTTTCAGGGACGATTGGATTCCTAGCTTCGTACTGGGCCGTCCTTAGACTTTACAGGGCAATCCGGGTTGACTGAAGCCAGTCATGTTGATTGTGTATAAATTGTATAAACCCAAACTAAACTAAACAATACAGTAGCTCATGTTTTCATTTGACCGGATCACCTGCTACGATTGCTTGTGGAAGTGGCGTCGCCCTCTAAGTTTTTGATTTAAACAGCATCCGAAGGTTTGTCCCGATGAATGGCCCTCATTGTCTATATGCATTGCATTGTATACGATTACACTACTAATCACAAAAACATGTAACAGGTAGTCAGTCTATTATCAACTCGGTTGTTACATAGAACGCTACAGAGCGGTTCGTTTCACTATCATGCGCCTTCCATCATCGTCGGAACTTTGATATGTTATATGTACGTCTGGTAGCGAAAGTCGATTTCAGGATGGGCTTTCATTTCTTCCGACAAGTGCTCAGGCGCTGGGAGGGACGTTATGGACTCTTACGGGATTTTATTTATTCTGATCATGCGTTTACCCTTTCGAATGACTTCGCATATGTACTAATACCGTGCGTCACGGTTAAACTGTTATATGTTAGTAATGGGCATGTGGCGTTCCGTGGCGTCGGAATTCTATGATACTTGATCTTGGGGCCTGTCATGGGCCGTTACAGATTCTGTAGAGGATGACATTTCTACTTGCGTAAACCCCCCAGACCCTGAAGAATAACTTTTCCGACCTAGCTCTGTCGCTCTGCCAAATATAGGTGTTGCAAAACAATCTTCTGATTTGAAGTGGCAAATCCGAGCAGATCGATTCCCATGGATATCTCAAACATCGTTGGGTAGGACTTTTATCCTATAACAAGCAGCATGGATAAAAATACGGGTCAACTTTTGGAACCTAAGGCATAAAGTGAAGGTGGTCGGTATTTACAATAAAATATTGTCTGTGCTCGATTTCCGTCTATCTCTACAAGCCGTTTTGTCTCACTCCCTCTGATATGCATTGATAGCAATCACATCTTTTTCTCGGCGAACTCGCTATGCGTCGACTTTTTTGTCGATCTCTCAAAAGTCCACAAGTTAGATGTTGATTTCCAACCCATGATCGCGTTTCCATTCAGGTCAGGTGGAATCATTTACTACCAGAATAAGTAGTTTGTCCTTCCCAGCACGCAATATAGCTACTCGACCATCGATGAGTTCCGAGTTCGTGATTTTATATTGTGCTTCTGGAACTGTTTTATTATTGACATAGAGTCCGCGGGCTTGAACCAATTGTCTCGATGCAGCTACCCGGATTATGATCAGAGCTCGATATTCGGGTGTGATATGAGATGAACTGACATCCTGATGCTACTAGCTGGTATTTTGCAGCGAGCTTCGTGATGAACGTATCCAACAGCTCTACTTCATCGACCATTACAAGGCGAGGATCACCCTCAAAAGCGGCCGTGATTTGGGATGCGGTAAGGCCATCGTAATCAGACTCAAAAAGAAGTTTGGTCAAGGTCAGTGCTTGAGAAACACCTGCACCTAAAAGGCAGTCAGTTTTATTTCATAGGAAGCACAAAAGTAAGCACTCGTATGAACAATCTCTGTTACTTCGGCCGCCAGACGTTTCTGCGCAACACGTTTTTCAGGTTGAGCCTATTCAAATATTCAGTATGAACTGAAACATACAGAGACGAGAGCCGCTCACTAGATGAGTCTCCATCACAGAAGCAACTTCATCTCGTCCCAAGAGAGTAAATAACTTTAGATATTTTTCAACATCTGCATCATCCACCTTGACGAAATACTATGAGAGACATATCAGGCTTGATGATGGATGACGTGGTACTGAACGCGCCTGATAAAAGTCGAAGACATTGGTAAGGTTTGTGTCGAGCCAGACAGCATTCCCTGCACTCTTTCCAAATTTCTCTCCTGATGCTGAAGTCAACAACGGAGTGGTCAGGCCGAAAGCCTCAGCCTTAGCGCCATCACAGTCAGAATTATCTGAGCGTCCAATGAGTTCAATGCCTGCAATGATGTTCCCCCATTGATCAGATCCACCAATTTGAATGGTGCAGCCATAGGTTTTGTGCAAATGATAGAAGTCGTAGGCCTGAAGCAACTGATATGTGAACTCTGCGAAGGAAAGGCCACGTTGGGAAGTCAAGCGAGCCTTGACACTGGGAGGTGTGTTTTTAAAATAGGCTATAATTTGCTTTGCGGACGAACCTCTCTCGATTCAACATGGTGTTCACCCGTGCATGAATCCCTACAGTGCGCAGAAATTCGAGTAAGTTAATGCCCTCGTGCCACTGAAGATTGCTTGTTACAGCAGGCTCCATGACTAGTCCTTCAACATTCAGTCCACGTGCTTGAGCATATGCCGAGGCGCGCTTGAAGAATGTGCGGATGCCTTCGGTCAAGCTTCTGACATTGTCGCCAACTTGCTTGACATCTGCGGGTTGGCGCTCGGTGAGCCGTCCAGAGGGGTCACCTACGCGTCCAGTCGCTCCACCTATCTAACCATGGTTGTAGAGATATATGGAATTATCATCGTAAAATGGCTTACGAGGGGAATAGCACCATGACCTCGAAGCTGGAAGTGTAACAAACACATGAGCGGGATTAGGTGACCAATATGCAGAGACCCTGCTGTTGGGTCAATCCCAACATACACTGATTGTCGTGTTGATTCTAATTTGGTGCTTAGCACGTCTGGCCTTGACCCCAATTGTCAAGGAAAGAATAGACATGGTTGAGGATAACAGACCGTGTGACGTGATGAACGAAGCCGCGCTCCGTTAGATCCTCAAGAAGTCCTGCAGAAGTCGCGTATGGCCGGCTTTTAGCTTTCGTCAAGAGACAAACGGAGCGCGTTATATGTCGACCGAGGATGGCGGCCATGTGGCATGTGGAAGTTGAGAAGGAAAGTTTTGGATTTTACGTAACCGACTCAAGCAATAATTTCTACCGTCGAGCATGCGCAATGATAGATCCATGCTTTCAACCTTACAGACGTCCCCATGGCATACCATCTGGATGCACATCTTTGTCGATAATCATATTTCCATGCCATGTAAACCATAAGGTCAGGCAGCGACACTGCCACTGACAGCATCCAAATCGGGCAAGCATCACATGACTGATGGAACTGTAACAGTTTTAGAAATAAGGTTCAGGTGCCGGGAGATGCCAGAGGCGACAGGCAAGGCTTTGGTTATCGACCTCGACCGCAAGAATGGGCTGTACGTCGTCATCACCGTTCACCACCGCTCACTGCTCACTGATCCACAGCCAACAAACCTCGTGGTCTCCAAGCCGCCCGCAAGCTCCGCACTGACCGCCGCGAAAACCGATGGGTTTGTCTTGTCAATTTCTCTCTGCTGGCCTATCCCTCATTGCATATCATCTAGGCCGACAAAGCCTATAAAAAACGTGCCCTCGGAAACATCTACAAAACTTCCCCCACAGGAGGCTCTTCGCATGCCAAGGGGATTGTCCTTGAAAAAGTTGGTGTCGAGGCGAAGCAGCCCAACTCTGCCATCCGCAAGTGTGTGCGTGTGCAGCTGATCAAGAACGGAAAAAAGGTCACTGCTTTCGTGCCCGTACGTCGAATGTGCTGTCATCTCCTGTTTTCCTCCCTAACCACAAATATCAGAATGATGGTTGCCTCAACTTCGTCGATGAGAACGACGAAGTCCTCATCTCTGGTTTCGGCCGCAGCGGAAAGGCAAAGGGTGATATTCCCGGTGTACGTTTCAAGGTTGTCAAAGTTTCCGGTGTAGGTCTGCTTGCTCTCTGGAAGGAAAAGAAGGTCCGTCGGCCCCATCCACCTCATTTTCAAATCGCTCAATTAGTGTATGTATACAGGAGAAGCCTAGGTCATAAGCGTACCATATTGCTTGTTGATCTTACCCTCTCAACTTTTGACCATGCTGTATTGCATATACATTTCCCTTCAAGTATAATTTGAAACCATGATTCATGTACTAAGTGATGATGGCCTGCTCCTGCATATTGCAAGCAGATGAGTTACGGCTCGTTTATATTCAAAATTGTGATGTGAATGAAGGTTGCTGGCATCATTTGCTGTAGATCTATCTTGTTCCCTCTCACCTTTCATGTGTGCTGCCAAACCGTCCTTGCCTCCCCGGCGGCAGCCACCCCCACTTCCACCCCGATTACATGGTGTCGAGTCGGACCAGAGCATGGCTATACCCCAAAGCATCGCAGCCCGCATCGCCAGCCTGCAGTTGGACCAGGTTGGCCATGGAAACCCCGAGTCAGCTCGAAGCAAGCCACCTCCAGTGCCTACTACTAACATCTTTAATTCGGCACCGGGTTTCCAAGTTGTGCTAAAAGAAGAGTCTAAAGTTGGAAAGGCAGGGAGTGGGCATCCTCCCCCCCCCTATCCCGAAATGACTCGTCCAAAACCAGACGATCTAGCTCGAGCGCTTGCTAGGCGCCCTCCCCCTCCTCCCAAAAGGAAGACGCTGGTTCAAGTTGTTGATGCCCCATCCAGCACTCCACCTCCATCTCGACCCAATACTGGGCTTCCCCAACGCCGTCTACCTCCTATACCACCTCCTTCGGCCGAGCCTTCCCCACTGTATCCCGAGAATGACGCACCTGTCGGCAGAATGTATGCTGATTCTGGAGGATCCTGCTCTGAATGCCGCGACTTCGCTCATGTCGACGCACATGCAGCTTTATTCCCCCGAAGCTCGGTGACTTCGCTTGACAATCTCGCATACGACTTGACCGAGCCATTCCCTTCCGAGGTTGAGAAAGCACGCGCCATCTTCACATGGCTACATCATAATATTGCATATGATGCCGAGTCTTTCTTTTCAGGAAATGTCCAGGCATCAACGGCTGAATCAACTTTGTCGTCTGGCCTTGCCGTCTGCGATGGCTACGCAGGTCTTTTCAAATATCTGGCAGAGAGGGTGGGCATACAGGCCCACAAAGTAACAGGGCACGGGAAAGGAGTTGGATATGAAGCTACTGAAGTGGGCATGTTTGTACCTCAATATTCCGTCAACCATGCTTGGAATTGTGCCTTTTTAGACGCAGAGTGGCATCTTATCGACTCGTGCTGGGGTGCTGGTGGCCTCAGTGGTTCTCTCTATCAGCCGAGATTTGCTCCATTATGGTTTACATCCACCCCCAGAGAATTTGGCCGCACACATTTCCCTGAGGACCCTTCTTATCAACTCATTTCTGAAGAAGACGGCGGCCCTGTGTCATGGGAAGAATACATTATGGAGCCAGCTGGCCCAACCATATTTGTTGATTTTCACAAACTTCAGTTGTGGCCGACAGCTCTGCAACCATCCACTAAAGCCATTCAGGGAGGCACTCGTGTCGTATTCTACCTCTTCAAGCGCTGCGAACATATGTCCACTGTAGATTCGGACAATTTTGTCTACATCATATCCGTTGGAAACGAGCGAGTGCCACTCGAAGCCAATTCAGAAGGCGGGTGGGGTGTGGACGTATATATTCCCAGAGACTGCGACGAAGTTTCTTTGATATATGTGGCAACTGTGAATGGTCAAGATGCCAAAGGCATTGGGATACAAGCATTGAAAAATGCTCTAGGCCGTTCTGCGATGTCATTCGGAGGGCTTGCCAAATGGAACGTAACATAAATCAATTTCTAGATTTGGCACCTAAGTCTCGGTAGGATTATTGAAATTAGATTGTAGTCCAGGTATACATGCCGCATATCCAATGTGTAGGGCCCGATTTTCAGCATAGAACTTTCACTCCCTGTGTTCCCAAATACCTCTTGAGATCGGCGATTAACTCAAGTTGTTGATCCAGGGTCAACCCGCTGACTATCGTCTGTAGGACACCGCCTACTGTGACATGATGTTGGCGAATTAGACTGCTATAATATACGTAGGTAAAGACACCCATGAGGAATCTGGTGGAGGTGAATGAAGTGGGTTAAACGAAGAGTGTTATAACGTACTGGCAGTCCATTCGATCAGTCATACCACCGTGCCCTGGAATACTGTGTCCAAAGTCCTTGATATTGAAGGCACGCTTGAACCCGGATGCAAAGAAACCTCCAAATGGCGCGACGAGAGATGCGAAGAACGAAAGGAGAAGAAGATGGAATTGATACGGGGCATATGGAATAGTACTGATGGTGCGACCGAGCTGTACAATCGCAGTAAGGGTAAGCCATGCAATCACGATGCAGATAATGCACATGATCATACCAGGGTGGACAGAAAAACCGCCGCAGGCTTCCAGATCTCCCATTCCTTCCAGACAAACACGGGATTTGGCGTACACCGAGTTGGGCTCCATACACTAACACCAAGATCATGAACAGGGCATATCATGTAGTCAAAACGCATGAAGTAGGTGCCCCAAACAACACCAAAAATCAGTGTTGTCCAAATGGCACCAACAAAACCTTCGACTGTCTTCTTCGGGGAGAGTTTGATCAATGGGGTACGTCCGAGAGTTATGCCCCAGACGTAAGCAAAAACGTCGTTACAAATAACAAGAGACGCTGGGACCCAGAACCAGATGAGACCCTCAAGAATATTATTAACGATGAAGTGGCTATAAAAATCAGGCCTTGATATAAACACTGATAACAAGTCACTGACCTTGATACGACAATTAGCAACAGACTCATGTGTACCCAACAGAAGAGTCCAAATTGCTGCTTCAAATATCCCTTCTTAAGCGACATCACGAAGCCCATGAAGCCAATAGTATATAGTATGAAGCTGATCATGCGATGGTTTGTCGCAAAAGGCAGGAGTTGAGCATCGGCAAAGACGACGTGCTGAGAAGGGCTTCAGTTGTCAATTCGCACGTCGAGAATGAGAATATGATCGACCTTGAAGTAGTAGATGATACTCTCTCCATAAAGAAAATAGTTGGTCACGGCAAAAAAGTACCAATTAAGTGTTTTGCTCCAGGGATCCCTTCCACCCATGCTCTTCACGTCGTACGCCTCCGGCCTTGTGGACTTTAAGGAAAACAACGCCGTAACTTCCCGGTATACAAGTGTCTGACACAGCATGACAAGAAGAATCATGTACGCATGCCCGAGGAGTAATAATCCTAGAGAAGCGTCAAACAAAGTCGCTAAATCATGAACAAGTGCATACCAATGAAACCGCCAATCATGATGAAAGTCCACAGTGTACGAGTTATGAAACTTTGTCGTTTTTTCAACTTTTCTGCGTCCATGTGTGGTATTTGTTCAAGTTGGGGTGCTGTATTTGGCAGTCCAACGGGCATTTTCGATTGTCCTACAAGTTGTTGCTCCAGTGGATCCGGTGCGGGCTTTTCAGCGTCTGCAGCGGAGACATTTTTGAAAGCAGATGCAGCATGGGAAGAAGGTTCGGTCGGTGGTAGTTCTTCCTGTGGGGGAGCGACAACAGTGCTGACTGGAACCTCGTTCACTGGTATCTCGACGGCAGGCGGTGGGGTGCTCGGTTGCATTATATGTTCCACAGGGATAATGGGAGCAACGCTGTTATTTGAATTGCTAGGAGCTGCAACACCTGATGACGGCAGGTCGGATGTTTTGTCCCTGGTGTCGGGTGCGTGTTCACGATGAGCTTTTGCTAATGCCTTCTGTTTTTGCCGCTTTTCAATACGAGCAAACTTTTGAGCTCTCTTTATAGCAGATTTGGAGGGTCTAAGCTCCTGCTGTGTAGAACTACCGGTGGTCAGGGTCACCACAATTCTGGAGACGTGTTGGATGCGTACCTTTCCGGAGAAGATACGACAATAACGTCTTCTTCTTCTGACTCCTCTCCAGAATCGACATGGAGGGCATCAAACGCGGTTTTGGAGGCGACGGAAGGGTGTGCACCAGTAAGACGGCTCATGGTGGTCGCCGTCAGAGTCTCGAGCAATTTCTTGACACGCACATGTTTACTGAGCTGATGACCAACCAAATAAAATTGTGCCCAAACATGGGTTATACGAAAATTCAATTCTTAGTCTATACTCGATGGCACAATTTATTGTAATAATGGAGTCCATTGGATAGCGCACTGAAGTCCCGGTGCATTGGAAGTATATTAAAATTTCCAGTCCTCCTCGGCTTGCATAGCCCACGGGACTAGGTGTCGAGTTAGTTGATATCGGGTCAACTGGAAAAGCACGTACATTTCGTAAGTAAAGTCTTGGAGAACAGTTTCTCTATTGGGACGTCGTGAACTTTGCACCACGCTACAGTAATCCTGTTCATGGTGAGATGGTGCATGATAATCGTCAAAGAAAATAATGTACCGAGGATCCAAATAATTGATTTTACTAACCATATTGGTCGTCAGTTACGGTATGGAACTTGATGATAGGGGGAAAAACCAACCTAGTGCCCAAAGCAACTTCTTTCCCAGCATCTCGATCTTCAATCTGGAGGGCAAAACCTTTGATTTTATCCGTCAGTTTATCGATAGCCTCCTCGAGCTTTTCGACGGGCTTGTCCCTTTTCAAAGCTGCCTTATTGGTTCCACGCTCTCCAGCAAGCCTCTCGAATTCCTCTTCAATGGCTTTGATACGCTCTTGTAGAACCTTCTGGGACTGCGCTTGCTTGCCATCCTCCCCAAGTTTTTCGTTTTCCTTCGCGAACTTTTTTTCGGCGCGCTCGATTTCCTTAGCCTTGAGTTCCTCTTCATATGCAATAATCCAATCTTCCTCTAAGTCCGACTCATCATCAATATATTTCTTCTTCTTCTTGTATTTGGGGTCTAGGCTGAACAGTGCATGACGGAGTTTCATTCTTTCATATTTGAGGCTGCGGTGCTATTGACATTGTCAGTATGGATGAGGGCATGAATGCATTCCCGAGACAATTTACCTTGTGTCGCATCTTCTCCATTGACTGATCATGCGTTTTCGGAGCGCTTCTTTGATGGTTGCACAGAATCGCGACCATTCTGTTGGCTTTGTTATAAGCGTTCAGTTTCTCCTGCTGGGTTGCATTGGAAAGATCTTCCTCATCCAGGAGGCGCTGGAAGGTGCTCGAGGCGTTGAAAGTACGGAAAACCTTCGCAGTAAGACCTTTCATTTCCGTCGTAAGATGTTTATTGAGGGAACTGGTCTGTTGGTAGAAATTGAACGCATCAATGCCAGACTGGCAGAAGTAACGAAACGCTGGGCTTACGTTCACACGGTCGAAAAGATTGTCATCATCGTTCTTATTCTCCTTGAAGATGCGGAGATTCTTGAATACTTGAGGCTCAACATCGACACGCTTGTAGTATCGAATCGAATCTTTGCCCAAGAAATCAAAGATGATGAAATTCGGCAGTTCTAGAGTCACATGTTCACAACGGAGTGAACAACAGCCAACAGTATCGGCCTCGTCTTCGCCTTTCTCGTTGCCTGCACGAAGGGCAAGTTTGTCGATGAAATACATAGCCGTTGCCCGCTGGCGGTCGGCCATGACTTTCGACTTCAGATCACGAGTGTAGTTTTGACGGATACGATCAACATGGTTCTGTAACGAAGTGGTAAGTTTTGGCAATAATGTTTGGAAGTCAAAGCTCACTTTCAGTTCACGAGCCTTCTCAAACTTCAACATGTCGCTTTGGCCCTTAAGAGAGCTCCCAGCAGCGAGGAATACATACTTGTGATTATTGTTGACATTCTCTGTCCAATTGGCAAGCCAAGTAACGGTGTTGTCATGTTGAACGGTTTTCCACGTGCCGGGCATGTTTGGAATGGGAATGGGAGCGTCTTTCCCGATATTGATTGTGATATCCTCTGGCCGCACTCGGAACTATCGATTTCGTTGAGATGATATTGTCAATGGATAAGCCATTACATACCTTGAGTGCTCCCTTTTTTGGATGATCGCCACGACCTCTGAAAAGGCCAGGAGGTTCGACACGAAAGTTGCCTACTTTCTCCTTACGTCCATCAAGAAGGCACGTCGTGTACTTGGCTTCCAACTCTTCTTTCGCTTTCTTTGCGTCCTTCTTTTCCTGCGAAGTCATGGCCTTTTTCTTCGCTCTTTCCGCCTCAAAATGCTCATACATAGGACGGAAGTCACATGAGTCAAAGGATACTATTTTTATGCCATTGAGCTAATTTGGCCCTCAGAACAAGTAATAGAGGAATAGCAGAGTGGCGCACTGGAGGATGCTTCTTCATGACTAACTTCCAGTCCTCGAAGAAGTTTTTGTTGAAAGTAGCGTCCCGCGCATGGTCTGTTTCCAGCATGGCTCCGTAGAAACCAGCCACTTCTTCGGCGGCAGGGGGTAGGTCAACTTCCTTGCCTGCAAAAGGCTTGTGAGATAATGAATGTTCTCAAACAGCGGATGGACCATACCGTTATACTTCATTTTAACGTGTGGAGGTAAAGGCTCATAGGGAGGAGGGAAAATGACGCCGTGGTGTTCGAGTGTTTGCCATTTAACGGTACCATCGCCAATAGCATCTGCCTCCCACCATTTAAAAACATCTTTTTCCTCCTCCTCCTCCTCTTTCTCCTTCTTCTTTCTGCTGACCTTGTCCGGAAGACGACCTTCCACCTTCTTTGTTGTCTTGGTGGCACGCTTCTTAGGTTGAGGAGTGTCAGATTCGGAGCCAAGATCTTCTTTCTTGGCTTTCTTAGTTCGAGCCTTTGTGGCGGGTATCTTCTTGGCTAGTATCGGTGTATCTTCGTCGGCGTCGCTCTCTGACTTCACCTTCCGTTTCCGTGATGGGATTGAATTGTTGGGACCAACGGAAAGGTCGTCATTGTCTGACGCGTCAAAGTCGGACTCCTCTTTGAGCTTCTTCCTTGGAGGTTTTTTCGCTACACCGTTGGTCTTGTGCGATATTGTTGCCGCAACATCACTACCCGAGGATGGATCCTCAGACTTGACGGCGAGTTTACCGTTCGAGCGGTTTGAACCCGCCGCTCCCCGTATCACTGCCGAGACGGCTAGTTTGGCTTTGGCAGGAGAAGAAGCCAGAGGAGTATCTTCGTCGCTGGAAGACTCAGCATAGACCGGCTTTTTGCGCTTCAGAGTCCGGGAAGGCGTAGCGACCAGTTCTGATTTAGAATAGGTCTGTGACTATTTGATGAGGTGGCAGGAGTGAGCGTGCGTTAGCGGCCAGTGAATAAGGGAAATATATGAACGTACCAAAGGTAAACTGTCATCTTCACTCAAGGAAACGCCCATATCATCTTCATTCGCTCGGTTCTTTCCATTGCGCGCAAAATGGCTATTGTTAAACGAATTGGGCGTTGAACTCAGCCGAGGCGAACTTTGGCGGGTTGGGAGAGCAGAAGACTCTCTAGGCATGACTTTGCGTGCAGAATGAATTAAACGCGCCGGGCGGTTGAGTAAGAGGGACAAGGAAAGGGATATAGGCAAGGAAGTTGAGTGCACAGGTAGGAATGAGACAAATCGTTGGAATTGATCAAATTTCCGGACAAGTCGCATTGACCCACCCTCAAGCTGTCACCTGTTCTGATCGAAACCGCGGTGCATGTCGGTTTGCTGTTGCTCCTAGTGCAAGTCCTACCACAAAGCAAGTCTTTTTCTACAGTGGCTTTCGCATTGTCTTATCGCCCGTCTTATACCAGAAATGTCCAATCTTCCGCTCTTCAGAGACCCGTGGGCCAAAAGAGAGGCTTGGAGAAAGAGCCCTGTCTTCTCGAACCGTGTTATGTTTCGCCAACTCTTTCCAGGGTTTGGCATCGCAGTCGTTGCGTTCACTGCATACGTTGTTGGCGAGAACATCTATTTGAGCCAAAAACCTCAAACAAGTCATTCCCATTAGCCGTGGCTCGGGAAGAGGTGCGTAGACATACCTCTCTCCTTGAGACATTTTGTCAACTGTTCCTCAGGATTATAGCGTTCGATATCCAACGTAGTGACCTTGAAAATAGAGGGCTCCTTCTACACCCGCAATATATCAGCACGTTTCATATCCTTGTTCTCGGAGCCTGCGCATCTTCAAAGCCTCCATATTCCTTCCCGTATGCTGGTTTTGTCGCACTTTCTACTCGCTTATTACGCTCCCCCTCAAATTTCGAGCTTTCTGATGACATTGGACCCACACGGTCTTGTGCAACAACAAAAAAAGAACGGTTGTGATTCTTTTCCCACCAAACTTCATACGAGAAGTTCGGACGATATTGAATATTCAAAAGTCTACAGAATGAGAACAGTGCATGGAGATTTCCTCCTACTTCAGTCTTTCAATTAAGGTCTCGTCTAGCGGACTAATAATTTTTACAGCTCTACTAACTTAAACATTTTGGCAAAACACTTCCCGACCATGTCCACTGCCCGTTGATCAAGGTCGTCAAAAATTTATCGAAATGATTGCGCCCACAATTAACTGACTACTTTTCTCCACATTATCGGCGGACATCTGTGTGTGGGTGGTTCTTCTTTCTAGATTTACATTCATCAATAAAGGCAAATTGGATGTTAATCCAATATCTCACGAAGTTTACATGCCATCTGTTGCAACGATGGCAATGAACGAATATGATGAAATTTTGTTGACCCACGAGAGTGAGCCCCCACCCTAACATGGCCCGAACCCGCTGTTAACAAGTCACTAGATATTACATGCTGGAAACCCATTCCCTTGTTTGCAAGGTATGCTGGGATGTTCGGATATGTGGCCTCTCATCAGTGAAACCAGTGATTGCTAAAAAGCTAGCTTCAAGCTTCACGGCAAAAGACAAGGTATCGTACTACATTATGGGATAACTAAGGCTCCCTCCACACAGCTATACCACTGATCAAATTTGGAACAACTCCAATAAGTTGCAAGCAAGGGTCCTAGTACGAGGTAAGTTTGTATTTTCAATATTGCCATATATCGCCCTTATGTGACACCACTTCTATTCTACTCTTGATTTACAGCGGCAAATGAATGTTACCGTTCTTGCTTATGAAACTTCCTTCGCCGACCGCGTCGGTACTTCCTTCCTTCAAATGCCTCATACACATTTGCTTCCGCGATCCGTGGTCCTAGGTATCAAGGGCCAATATAGATACAGAACTAGACGGTATTCTTGTTTGCAAGGTGATTTGATAGGATTTGATGCGGCAGACATCTTGTTATACATGTGGCTTGACTAAAAGTTTGACCCAGGTTGACTGCACAGACAAGATCATGATCAAGCCTTTGATCCTGTTCTAAGCCCAATAAAAACAGATGAAATTCCAATTAGCAATAACAGATGATGCTAGAAGACCACGCGCAAGCTTGGCAACTCAGTGCATTGTGAAATTGATTTGTGAACAGCTGAGATAGGAAGTCGTCAAACGGCGCTTCTGGAGACTTCTGGATGGAGATGTACGTTCTGGTATGGCTGTTTGATCATGACCTTTCGGCTCCTCGCAACGTTACGACTTTTAACTTTGACTCCACTAATAGTGCTAAGTGCCTAAGTACTATGGGAACTTGAAATATTCACACTACCAACCGCAACAGGGAGCATACCTGGAGAAGACGACCACCAGGCCTATCTTGGTGTCCAGAGTCCAGACGATTCGAGTTCTTCTAACAACAGCCGAAAACACTACAAGCGAGAACTCCGAGCCATTTCCTTGGGTCTCAAAGGCCTTGACGATACTAGCAGCTGCGTACGCCCACAAATATCAGCACAACACGTACTATGTACGCACCACATAGCTGAAGGTCGGCAAGATTCAACAGGAATATGGACCTGGTCTGGTAGGGGATAATCAAGATCGATAAAATCGGATGGTAGATCATTGATCAACTAGAAGATTTGTCTAGGAACGTCAGGTCATCCTCCTTGGACTTCCTCACACATCGTGAGCCCCGACAGGCAGGTGGTTCTGACTACGAGCGCCTCCCTTGTGGTCGTTTCTGGAATCAGGTTAGATGGAATCAGGTTAGAGCCACGAGGCTTCCAGTAAGGGGCGGCTTGTCCGGGTCGCTACGCCCCTGCCGGGTCGTTTCCTATGACCCAACACGCCTGGCCTTGAGGCGGCCTGCCATCATAGTTGAGGGCGAATCCCTAGTCTTAAGCCAGTGTGGTTGATTTTATCATCAAGGCACATGGTTCAACTGGCGCACTCGAAAGGATAATCGGACTGAGTCTCTATAAATACAGACGAGACCACGAAACTTTCCTTACCTTCGCCGATGACTTCCCAGTACACTGCAATCATCTTTGACCTTGGAGACGTCTTGTTTAAATGGTCTCCAGAGACCAAAACCAGCATATCCCCTCGAACCCTCCGCGACATTCTTTCCTCGCCTACCTGGTTCGACTACGAACGAGGCCGGCTCTCTGAATACGATTGTTACAGCAAAGTTGGAGAGGAGTTCATTCTTGAACCTGAAGAAATCGCCAACGCATTTCAACAGGCTCGGGACTCTCTGCATGCCGATGACAATCTCATTGCGATTATTCGCGAACTCAAGGATCAAATGAATGGCCAACTCCAAGTCTTTGCCATGTCAAATATTTCCTTGCCCGACTATGAGGTCCTTCGCACAAAGCCTGCAGACTGGTCCATATTCGACCGAGTTTTCACCTCGGGGGCTGCAGGGGAACGCAAGCCGAACCTAGGTTTCTTCACGCATGTATTGTCAGCAACAGGTGTTGACCCCCAGAGCACCATCTTTGTTGACGATCGTTCCGAAAATGTCCTGTCTGCACGCTCTCTGGGACTATACGGAATCATTTTTGACAACCCTACAAACGTTGGGCGTGCTCTTCGCAACCTTATTGGTAATCCTGCATCCCGTGGTCGTGACTTTCTAAGGCGAAACGCCGGCCGCATGCTTTCGATTACAGACAGTACTGAGAAGCACGAAGCCATTGAGCTCCGGGAAAATTTTGCCCAACTTCTCATACTTGAGGCTACAGACGACAGGTGTGCTCGCTTTTCAGTAATACTGTCACACGTCTGAACACGATCCTCGCACAGGTCTCTTGTTGATATCGTGGAGCACCCCAGAACGTGGAACTTCTTTCAAGGTGAGCTCAACACTCATGAGAATGAAACATTTTCACTGAGTTTCGTACTTAGGAAAGGGACGACTCACAACAGAGCAATTCCCCTTTGATCTTGACACCACGTCCCTAGCATTGACTGTTCTCCGTCGCGATAAAAACCTCGCATGCTCTGTGATGGATGAGATGCTTGAATATGTGGGTCCAGACGGTATCATTCTGGTAAGCCCATCAGCATTTTCTCGGAGCCCAGTCTAATGGAGCAACAGACGTATTTCGATCATCGTAGACCTCGCTTTGATCCTATCGTTTGCGTGAACGCACTGAGCCTGTTTTACACGTATGGACGTGGTGGAGAACTTCACAGAACACTGCAATGGGTTCAGGAAGTCCTCCGCAATCGGGCTTATCTCGACGGCACCAGATATTATGAAACTCCCGAATGCTTCTTATTCTTCACTGGCCGGCTACTGGCCAGTTCGGGTGATCAGGAGCTTCACGCAGCGCTTAAGCCTCTATTAAAGGAGAGGATTCAAGAGAGAATCGGTGCCGAGGGAGATGCTCTGGCGCTCGCGATGCGAATCCTTGTTGCCGATTTTGTCGGGGTCAGAGACGAGGTTGATCTCCGTGCACTTCTTCCGTTACAATGCGAAGACGGTGGGTGGGAGATTGGCTGGATGTATAAATATGGATCCTCAGGCATTCGGATCGGCAATCGTGGGCTCACGACTGCTCTTGCAGTCAAGGCTGTCGAAGCCCTGAGTGCTCTTTCCACACCATTCAATCACTCTCCTCCACAAACTTTGGTTGGGTCACCGCAAATACCATCGAAAGAAATATCCACTGTCGCTATTAATAGCACATCCACCAAGGGACGCCACCGCCGCAACTCGTCATTGAGGAATTCATTGCAGTGGTTGTGGAATGCTGGCAAGAACAGGAAGGTGGTCGAAATATGAAGTAAAGATATCATCGCAATGGACTTCTTAACGTCTAGGGTAGAAAGTTGGTTCTGAATGATTGACATAACTTGTGTAACTGACATTGTGTACATCACTGTATCCCAGTGGGAAGCTGTAATTCTGTGATTATGTAGTCTATTTTATCTATTTTAGCCTCGTAAAAAGCGCCTATAGATAACATTATCTGTTTCTTCGACATATGCGAAGTTAAGTTTATCTAAAAATTCTTTGAAGGCGGCATAGTCAGTTTGTGGTACTTGAATGCCGGCCAGAACCCTGCCAAGATCTGTGGTGCAACGAATCAAATCAACATGAAGTACATACAGCACAGCTTGACACACACGTACCCGCGCCATGATTACGGTAATGGAAAAGCGAGATGTTCCAACCTTGCTGCAAGCCAAGCAAGAAAGATCTAAGGGCATTGGGGCGCTCTGGGAACTCTGGTGGCCAAATTTCAATGACTTAAGCAAGCGAGAGCAATATTGAGGCGTACCGAAGCGGAAAATACGCTCATCAGGAACGACTGGGCATCCCCCAATCATATATCTCGCATGACTTTTAGCCATTTCGTCGTCACTGATGTCAAATCCCTTCATGTCGTTTGCCTCGAGTGCCGCCAGAACTTCTTGAACTTCTGCTGTCCGAGATTTTGAGTCTACTCGAAACGAGAGCATAACATGGGCTCTATCTCCAGTGACATTGTATCGATAAATGAACTCCGTCACTGCTCGCGGGTGGATGATGGTGTGCAGAGCGATAAAGCTGAACATCCAAGGTAGGTGTCAATGGGTCATCTGTCATGCATCGGTGCAGGAGTGTATACAGACCTTCCTGGCCGTTCTGGAATGTCAACGCTCAAGAGTGCTTCACGGCCCTCGCCAAGCTCTGCTCGTTCCGCGACAAATCGCAGGCGATCAAAGTTCATGTTGGCACCGCTGATCACGGCCACAAATTTCTTTTGAGCTCCAACAAGATTATTGTTGATAATATAGTGTTTCAGGCCAGCAAGCGAGAGAGCACCTGCGGGTTCGGTGATCGATCGGGTTTCTAACAAGAACGCTTTGTGAGGGTAGGATAAACAATAGAAGGCAGATGGAAAGAACCTTCAAATACATCTTTTATTGCGGCACAAATCGCATCATTGTCTACTGTGACGATATCATTTAAGAGTTGCTTGCAGATTCTGAAAGGTTCTGCCCCGACTATTTTGACAGCCGTTCCGTCGCTGAACGGGCCCACCTCTTTGAGTGTCACCCGTTCACCCTGGGCTAGGCTTCGCTTCATAGCATCACCATCGACAGTTTCAACACCAACGATCTTTGTGTTCGGGTTGCCAATTCTGGCAACGTATTCGGAGATTCCAGCAACAAGGCCGCCTCCACCGACAGCAGCAAAAATGCCATCCAAGTTATCGGAATCAGCACATTGTTTTAAAATTTCCATGCCCACTGTGCCTTGGCCAGCAATGACAAGAGGGTCGTCATAGGGTGGAACGAAAGCTAGCCCATGTGCAGAAGCGAGACGAGCGCATTCTGATTTTGCTTCATCGAAATCTGAGCCATGGAGGATGACTTTGGCACCGAGGCGCGTCACGTTGCGGACCTTGATAGAAGGGGTGCCTTGAGGCATTACGATGGTACAAGGAACACCCAGACGGGCGCCAGAAAGCGCAACGCCTTGAGCATGATTTCCTGGAGGGATAATGTGTTAGAACGAGACAAATGTACCCGTTTAAGAGAAATGAGGTCAGCTGTCCGATCTAGAAGTACGCACACTAACCAGCACTACAGGTGATGACACCCTTCCATCTCTCCTCCTCTGTTAGATTGGCCATGTAGTTATAAGCACCACGAATCTTGAAGCTAAATACTTCCTGAAGATCCTCTCGTTTGAGCCAAATCTGGTTGCCAAGTTTTGCACTCAGGTTATTCGCAAGAACGAGAGGGGTCTCCTTTAGAATGTCATAGACTTTGGATGTAAGAATGAGACGGAGATAGTCGGGTGTGTTTGAGTCTGTAAGGAAATGTTTTGCGAGTCTAGGGTATGACAAGGGCTCTGGAGCATGAGAGGAGTATTCGATGGTTGCGGTGGGAGCCATGGAGAGCCTGACCTGACTTGGTCGAAGATAATCGATAAACTGGCAGTGACACAGTGACACTAAAAATATTGATGGGTGATGGGCACGTGACCCTGAAATCCACAGGGGGCACGTCCGGGACTTGTCTCGTCTTGGACGTGAAAAGATGGCACAAACGGCGACAATGGGCCCGCCGCTCTCTCCACGCGAAACTCGCCGCTCTGGTCGTCGTTCTCTTCCCTCCGCATCTACCAGCGCATCAAAGTCACCAGACTCAGACCCGCCCCCAAGGCAAAAGGACTTTCCCCCTCGACCCCCTCTCCCAACAAACAACAGCAACGGCAGGCAGAAGCGCCTTAAGCAAGAAGATTTTGATGACTCCGTCGACGACCGCAAGAACCAGTCAGCTCCTTCCACCAGCTCAAACAGCTCAACCACCGCACCGAACGTCGGTCGAAACAAGCGAAAGCCCAAAGATAAGGACAAGGACAAACAAGTCCCTCTCGAGCCCACGCCTCCCAACGATGTCGTCGACTCATCTCAAAATCAACCACAGGACGTCCCAGAAGAGGAAGAACAGGGCATCACGCGTTGTGTCTGTGGCAGCACTGGTAAACCCTTCTTCCCATCTTTGCCGCAGTTGTGCCCTGACACAGACCCATTGTAAGGAGAGGATGACCCAGATGCAGGAGAATTCATGGTGCAGTGCGAGACCTGCAAAGTCTGGCAGCATGGGCTATGCATGGGATTTGAATCCGAAGATCAACTCTACGATGACGACTACTATTGTGAAGAGTGCAAGCCTGAGCTTCACACTGATCTCTTAAAGTCATTATTTCACCTTTGAATGATAGTGCCCCACTAATGCCTGGCCTTCCAGGAAACGCAAACGACCCCCGCGGCAGACGTCTACTAACACCCATCATAACCCTCCATCCGTTCCTTCGCGTGTATCTCGCTCTCATTCTCCCTCAACTCTTCTCAAACAGCCGTCTAAGCGCAGAAATACAATGAACAGCCGGGATGCCGCCTTCGATGAGAGTCTCAAGGAGATCATTGAGGCGACCGCAGCCGAGGCTGCTGCCGCCCATGATAACGCCAGTGTCTCGTCAAACGGGCCCCGCGATGCCCAACACGAAGATGAGGTCGACGCAGGGACGATTGGCCGGAAAAAAAGAAAGAGGGCCGAGGATGATATGTGAGTACTGGCCTGTCTTGCTCCATGTATGAACTAGACATCTGTCCAGCCAGCCCAAGAAACGGACAAGGTCCGCTTCCACTGCATCTGATCATCCAGGTTCTGTCGCTCGTGACAGTACGCCCAGCCAATCCAAAAGTCTCTTACAGCCAACTCCTGCACCTTCGAAGCCCGCACGATCGAACAAACGTAGCGGAAAGAAAGCCGCACCTGGCCCCTTGAACATTGATGGACTGGGAAGTGCTGAGAGTGAAGGAGGTTTGTTTTGTCTCTTTTGCTTTGCTAACTCTTTTCTGACCATGTGATGTGATAGCTCATGCGCCACTCAGCGTATCAAAACGAGGAAACAATAGTCGAGCAAAATCCGCCCAAGGAGCCAAGCGGCCACCAGCTTCACATTCCCATATGCAAGGTGCTACAGGAGGGGAACATAACGCTCGCCGAGCCCCAGTCATTGGTCCGATTGGTCAAACACCAGCAATGACGACAAATGAATCGGCCCGTGCCTACCGCAATTCACACGCATATGCAGTCTCTCAGCAGCCATTGTATACCTCGTGGAATCTGCCTGACTACCTGGCTCATCTTGAGCCGATGCTGCCAACAGAGTCCCCACAACCGCTGGAAGTGCGGGGCAGTGCCGCAGCTCCAGGAACAGGAACAGGCGATAGCGTTGATCACACCGTTGAACGGGGAGTAAAAATTAAATGGCCCAGTAAAAGGATGAGTGTGGGAGATATGAACAAACGTGTAAGGTCTCTAGTGGAGTGGGTTGGGAGAGAACAAGCGTCGGCCCAAGATCGTAGTAGACGAAGGGAGGCTTTGGCTAAAACGTACGAAGAGGAGTTGAGGAACGAAAAGCGGACAACGGGCACTCCAGGCAACGGAATTGACGACATGGGTATGAACATCGATGAGGGCGGGGGTCAGCAGCCAGCACAACTAGATGCAACCAACGTCCCTAGAATCGCTTCCCTTGCGCTTGCTTTTCAGTTTGATGGTGCCCAATCATCGGCCACAATGAAGCTCATGGAGGAGCTCATGGAGGAGCTCATTCGCTTCCAGGAGAGGTTTGGACCTGGGGGAAGGAATCGAGACCGCAGATTGATTTCGACATGAGGAAGTACAGCTTTAGGTATCCTTCTTGTTTTTACTTATGGCATTTGGAAATTCTATGGTAATGGGAACTCCATATTATATATCCATTTTTCGCGCCGTTGAATCTTGTTATTTTTTCCTCAAATCTAGTAGAATTCAAACAGTGTCATGGCTATGTATACAAGGATGCACATGTACTACCACGAAAAATAATTGATGAGGATAAACACAAATGTAAATTGCGCATCATATCTATTATATAACCACTGTCATACTTCTCGCTCAGCGCCAGTTTCTGACTGAGCCAATGTCCCGCTCATCTCATGACAGCGCTCTCTTCCACTATGTCGTAGATGGAGATGGTTCCAGTATTCTCAACATTGATAACCATGATACTGTAGAACCCGGGGACTACTCGACGCGAATGCAAGAGCTCTTCGACGACGGAGATGACGAAAGGGGACCTTGTGCGAATATGGATGAAGACAATGAAGATGATGGTTTCATTTACACCGGGGTTGATGCACCAACTGTACCTACGGGCTACACGGACCAACTACACGACGTACTGGGTTCAGAGTTTACGGATGAAGAGTTGGATTCGCATGAGATACAAGGAACTTTAGTCCATGACAATGATCCTGAGGACTCTTTTATTCGTGACCATGGTCCTTCTGTATGTATTTCATATCTCTAGTCGTCTGCCAGTGTTACTGACTTAACTGCGCCTGTCACAGCACGGTGCTAACATTGGCGACCATACGGCAACCTCGAAATCCACCAGACCAATTACCATTGATTCCCCAGGTTCCAGTGCAGAATTCAAACCATCTCGTACTTTTTTACCCCCAAACATCTCGCGCCTTCGGTCATTCACTCCGCAGCTTTCTGGTCCTGGCTCTAACGGGAGTGTTGAAAGTACTAGATTGACTTCTACTTCTCAAGTGAATGAAGAAATTTCCCCATCTCCCTCCCGCCTCTCATCCATGTCACTTCAATCTTCTCAATCTAATATGCATTCAGTTAATGGCCGGGCAGGTGGACCTCTTGAACATAAAACAGTCGTGGAGCGCGATGTGTTCAAGTGGACCAAGCTATCCAACATCACAGAGCATATGTATAATTCTCTTACCCAAAAGCTTTCATCTGTTTTGGGTGCTCCTATGATAGGTGTCCCTACTGTCCTAGCTGCAAAGGGGCTCATATGTATTGGAAGCGACCAAGGGAAGATCTGTGTATATGACTTCAAACAAAGATTGAAATGTGTTTGTAGCAATGATACACATGGTATGTTCCTCACTACTCGAGCATTGGCTCTTTGATCAATAATTTTCTTCCAGGAAAGACTATCGGGGCTGTAACTGCGATCGCATTGTCGCATGATCATACCTACATCGCCTCTGGCCATGCTTCTGGCCATATTCAATTGTTTGATCTGAAACATCCCAAAGTGCCAGTACGATTTGTACCGCCTACCACCCTGGAAGCAGTCGCTTCTGGTCGCAAGGAAGGGCATATTGAGGGCTCGAGAATTATCAGCATTGATTTCATAGCTGGACGACACACAGCCATTGTCACAGCAGATGAGCATGGCCTGGCGTTTGCTCACAGCCTTGGGAAAATGCTTTTCGTTGAAGCTCCCGACATTCTTCGGATTCTCGGGCAATATCAGTTAGACAATCGTCCTCAACCTACTTCATCTAAAAATCCTTCGTCCATTCCCGACACCTCCCTTCCCCGACGTCGCAAGACACGCCACGTGATATTGGCAACGGCACCGCTACCACTAGGTACATCCACACACGCGACGGACCAGTACAACGTCATTGCAATGCTCACTCCTTCAAAGCTGGTGGTCGTTGGGTTGAAGCCCACGCCACGAACCTGGTTTAAATGTTCTCGCGATGCAGAGGAAGGTTTCTCTTCTGAGCCAATGCCCAGGGCAAGAGGCGCCCTGGCGTGGCGTCCTAGTGCTGCACCTGAGATGTTACAGCCATACTTTGATGATGATTTACCTTTAAAAGACTACAGCAAACTGTCGACAACTCCCATGCTTGTGTTCACTTGGGGTTGCGCTCTTCGCCTGATCCAAGTGGATGAACATCGGTCCAAAGAAATGACAAGAAATCCTCGCACCGGTAAACAAATAGAGATGGATGTCGGCAGAATTGTTCACCGGAATGCTGGTCGATGGAGTGCAGACGAAAATATCCTAGCTGTTCAGTGGCTAAATATGCATGTGAGTTGTTGATTTTTCTATCTAAAGATCGAAGCTCACCGATCGTGGTTTCTAGCAAATAGCAATCTTAACGACACAGAATTTACAGGTTTTGGATATCTCTCAACTGGAAGTTATCGAATCGGTTGGCTTTGATGGCCTGTCCCTCGTGTCGCCGTCTCCCGCGTCTACCGTCAACGGCGTTGTGTCGTATTCTGATTCCTTGAGGGATGTCTCACATAGCATGCGCGTTTATCAGGGAAAGATTTTTCTTCTTGTAAGTCCATTACCAGTCATCAAGATAGAGGTATGCTCATGTTGTTTACCCTACAGTGCAGAACGGAAATTCGAGTTGGAACCCTTCTGACTTGGGCGGATCGAATCTTGACATTCGTAGAGGAGGGCGATTTTCTCAGCGCCATTGACCTCACCAGATTATACTACATCGGAGTCGCCCCTGGAAACAGGAATGGCCTTCCAAATGACGCAATTTTGCGCAAAGAGGTCATTGGGGGGAAGATGAAAGACCTAATGGTTGCATCTGCAAACTATGCATTTTCGGAAGATCGAATGACAGATGGGACCCATGTTACCTCGGACGGCCGCGGAGTCGACAGGACCGATCTGTTTGAAGGCCTTGTCTCGGTTTCGTGTCGTGCATCTATTGCCCTCGACGATTACGAATTCCTCTTCGAGGACCTCTTCCAGCGATTCGATGATACATGTATCTCGAACATCTTTGTTCGTCAGCTGGAACCGTTTGTTCTGAACAACGACATACATCACATACCGCCACGCATTACCCAACGACTGGTGGCTTTACACGAGGAGGACAACCGCCCAGACCACATTGAGAATATAATATGGCACATAGATCCTGCTTGTCTTGACCTTCATCACACCATCCGGCTCTGTCAAAGGTATCATCTTTATGATGCTCTTATATATGTCTACGCTCGGGCACTCGGTGACTTCGTTGCACCTCTTGTCGACCTACTTGGTTTGATCAGGCAAGTGCAACAATTCAGGCGACTCAAATATGAAGCCACGGATCCGCGCGAAACCGGCCCCGACGATGACATGGAGTCCATCATACTAAACGCCTATAAAATCTATCCTTATCTTTCCAATACCTTGTCCGGCCTTTCCTATCCAAGCGAAGAGCCACTGCCTGAGGACCACGCAGTTCGAGCCAGACAAGAAGTGTACGGATTCTTGTTCTTTGGGCGTTCGACTGTTTGGCCCTCAGGGTCAGGAGATGGATCTCGACTTATCTTCACTGCAGATGAAGAGGGTGGCGCTGAACCAACATACCCGTATGTCCGGCAGCTGCTTCGCTTCGATGCAGAATCCTTCCTTCACTCCCTCGACATCGCTTTTGAAGACTCGTTCTTGAATGATGAGTCTCAAGGCACAAACCGGCTCATAATTGTCAGGATATTGTTGGAGATTCAGGCAGCTGGGGATCTTTCTTCTTCAGAATCCGGATTCGTCAATATCTTTATCGCTCGAAACGTACCAAAATACCCTCAGTTTCTTCCAATTCCTCCCAGCGCCCTTCATAATATCATCGTTGGGCTCGCTGAAGATTCAGATCCCGCCACGCGTGAAGATCGGCAGCTGGCAGCAGAGTATCTGCTCTCCACTTATAACCCCCACGACACTGAACAAATCATCAACCTCTTTGAATCTGCGGGATTTTATCGAATACTTCGGTCATGGCATCGACACGAACATCGGTGGGGGCCATTGCTCTCTGCATACCTGGAAGATCCCGAGCTCCGCCCTCTGGAAGTTCTGTCTAGCGTGGATGAAGTTCTTAACGCCAATAGCCATTCGAACAAGAGCTCTATATCGTCTGACCTCCGCTCCTCCTTATCAGCCGCCCTTCCCAAATTACTGCGTTATGATCTTGCAGATACCGCGCTTCTCCTGGACAAATATTGTCCTGACCTTCATGAACGAGCTTTGCATGACCTCGTCGATGACCATCTTCGGTTCATCTACCTACGACGTCTTCTTGGCCCCCCAGAACAAAACGACGAGACAATCTTGACGTGTAATGGACCATCACAGAATTTACCTGGACATCTCCGTCAGCTCTACATATCCTTACAGTGCCAGCATCATCCGGGTGGGGTTATCCAGGCGCTGAGATATCTTCCAATGGAAATCGTGGATTGGGACGCAGCCCTCCTGACATGTGAAACAGAAGAGGTGTATGATGCTGTCATATGGGCTACAAACCAACGCGGCGATCCTCAAGAAGCCCTACGGAAAATCGAAGCTTACCAGAAGCATTTAACCCAAAGAATTGTTGTTTCTATTCTCGACAAATCTGGGGACCGTGTTGCACAGGACACTCGTCGTGACGTTCAATCTCTGGTATCTATTTCTTCGATAGGCATCGATATATGCCTACAACACTCAAAAATTAGGTCGCAAAATGACCTACCTTTGGAAGACATATGGTTCCAACTGCTCAGTGGTACAATCCGCAGTGTCCAATCTTTATCTTTTTCCCAGCCAGGACCTTCTGAGACCTTCCACAATCATAACGATATATTGGTCACACTCCGTGCCCTTGTACAGAGGACTTTTGCATCTTTGGTTTCGGTCACAACAACACAAGCCGTTTCTTTCCCCCGTCTATTCACACGCCTCGTGGACTCTGGCCCCCAGTCTATGCATGCTCAGTACACCGAGTTTCGAGCTATTCTCACCGGGATGTTGGAGTCTTACCGTTCGGAAGGAGATATGCTGGCGATTACGAAGCATCTCGTCGACCGTGATCTTTTTAACACAAGTGCTGAAATTGTACAAGCACGGGATCGTGGATGGTCTCCTTTTCATACTACATGCACTCGTTGTCAAAAGCCCATATTCCCCCACTCACTATTTTCCCAACGTGGTATTGACCACCCACCCCCCACGGAAATTATGGTTTTCCGGACAGGATTGACTTATCATATTACATGTTCCCCGTAATGAACCCTATCTATGGACTCGAATTCCAGCAGTATGCATGCCTACGATGAATCAGGAGCTGCAAGAAAATATGAGACATTGATACGTGTCGCTGATGATTACAATTAACATGCCTTCTAGAGCGTGAACCATATCCTTCAAGGCACCGTAAGCTTCGCTACTCTGCGGAATAACCCCCAGAGACTCCGCATCGCTTCCGAATGCCTCCACATCAATAATCATCTGGATGCGTATGCGCTCCTCATCTCTGCTGTCATCGTCCTTCCCAGTGTTGGCGCTTCCAAATAGTGAAAAGGCCGGCTTTTTTCCTTTCTTAAGCCTACGAAGGGATTCTTCAGTCTTCTTCATTGCCGTGAGGTAATAAATGTATCTAGGAAAGAGACAGTTATTTAAGCAACAATTGAGTGGGAAACAAATTACCTTTGCACCACATTGTCGAATACTTTCATAGAGTATGGCTGAATATAGTCTTCACCAAGTGAGAGACCTATACCGTCACCAATTCCAATACCAAAGAAAAGCTTTAAAGGACGAAGAATAGATGTCACAAAGTAGCTGGGTTCCGTAGGAGTACGTTTGTTGGACATGGCCCGAAATTGCGAGGGTATGGATCGGGCGGGTAAAAGAGCATCACAGCAACGCTTCGTCAAAATATCGATAACCTCATTGGACAAAGGCGAAACTAAAGAAGCGAGACCGGATATAATGCTCTGGAGAGTTTCTGCAAAACGGTTAATGGTAGTGATACTTCTGAAGGGAAGACACGTCCGACCTTGTGCATCGGCTCCGCTATTTTCATCAGGAACCGATTCAGGAAGCATCACGCTGATTTCTTCCTGCCAAAGCGTCAACAGGTGGATCCGTAATGTCCTGATATCGGCCATTATAGCGACATTTTGTCGAAGGGCTGCATCGTCAGCTGCCATGGCTTCCGCAGAAGTTGTATCAGGATTTTGAACAGGAGTAGATGCTCGCGAGGGAGATAAAGTCTGATGCGAGACAATTGGAAACGAGTGAAAGACAAGGGAAAAGCGCTACCTTCTCTACTCCATGGCCAGCCGACGGCCTGGACGATACGGTTTGATTCAACCATGTTTTGTATCGGCTTAGTATCTTTGTCAAAAAGAAATGAGACATGACAACTCTGCCCAGAAGGAGAACATACTTGTAACGTTAATCTCCAAAACCTATAGCACAACTCTGGGATAAAAACCTCTGCACTCCAGCAAGCCGTAATGGCGACCCATACTGCATGCGCCTGAGACGTTACAAATGAGGTCTTATCTGTACAGCATCTATCAACTGAGGAGATAATTCGCTCGCAGGGGAAATTACCTCCAGAAAAGATAGGCTCGATTCGCGCGACAGAAAAAGATTCTTCTAGAGAGCCTACGATTTCCTTCCATCGTATCTGGAAATAAACTGGTAGCTGCCAACGCTGCTCAAAAGCAATATAAACAGGGTGTGCCCGCATGGACTTAATCGAATGTGCAGAGGGGGCAAGATATTCCAGGGAACGGACGAATGCTTGGGTAAGTTCACGATGCTGTGGCGTTTTAGTTTATGTCGCTCTATGCATGGGACAATTTTCACTCGCCTTTCTGAATTCATTCGGGCGACCCGATGCGAATATAATTCCACCTAGCTCATCTATCAATGCCCTGCCGAATTCTTCCCATACAACATTCGCCATGATTTCAAATCCCTCTACCGAATGCTCTTGTGGAGGTGTGGCAAACCCAAGGTCCTTCTCAAGACGAGAAGGTGAAGGAGATTTCATGGAAATCGCCTCAGCGATGTTCATGATACGACTGAGATCCCTCTCAACAAATCGCAGCGCTTGACTATATAATCTCGCCAGAGGATCGTCTGTATCTTCTAAAAGACGGAAGTAAGGAGAGGTTGCCGTGGAACCAATAGAGAAAGGCATGCTCTGTCTTGCGGAGTTATTAGCAGAGAAAGGCGTGTACGGTGTTCGAGGGAATGGGGTAGATAAATAGGAGGTAGCCTTAGATGCTGGGTATGGTGTGTGAGGGACGATGGGAGAATGAGGAGCTGCTAACGCCCCAGGGTATAGTGTCTATAAAGAATTAGCTTGTTGTCGGAAACAACGTGGATACACCTTACCTTCTTCACAAATCCTCGCACCACTTCTTTCTTTAAGACGTCTTCAGCGTCTCTCCAGAGTCTAAGTATGTCATACGTCTTCAAGCATTCCGTTACATCAGCAAGAAGTTTGCTCTTCTCCATTTCTGTAACCTTTTCTTCTCCTTTGCCATCTGTCAAGGTCACCAAGGTTGTAGCGAACACATGGTCAAGATCAGAAGAGATGGTTGATTGTATTCTGTCAATCCTCTGAAGAACAAAAGCGAATATCAGGCAAAGTGGGGAAGTATCGAAAGAGAAGATCTCACAAACCCATTGTATTTCGTCGACAAAAACGCATCTCTCGGCTCGTGCCTTTGAAGTATGATAAAGAAGTTGCATATATTCCGCAGCTACACGCCCAAGATGCTTTGCCCTATTGCCGCGTGGTCTGAACCATGTTTCACTGTCAGTGAACGGGCACGAATATATGGTGCATACCTGAATTCTGTGCTTTCCTCAGCACTGTCAACATGTGATGGCAAAGGTGGCTTGACATCTGAAGGCCCAGAAGGCTCATGTCCTGGGGATGTGATTAGAAGAAGCGATTCCAGTCGGGTGACCGATTCGGAGAGTTTGAGTAGAAGATGCAGGAGGGTCTGAAACTTCATTAGTTGGGGAAAGAAAGTTCGGTATGTCAATTACCTTTTCCTCCCTGAGGAGAGCTCGTTTCGTTAACTTTTCCTGAATTGCGTCCTGTATCACATGGAGTTCGGTTCTCGATCGCTTCATAAAATGAGGGTTTTGTAGCACTGAAGAAAGTGAATCACACGTACAAAAATTTGCAATTTTAGGTGTTGGAGCGGTGATTTTAGGTGCAAGAGCCTGCCGCCCTCGTCCTTGAGGTCTGTACTGAGACTGATGAATGCTTCATAATCGTCGTTAATTAGCTTGACGAGTTCTTCCTTCAACAGCGATAGGTACTCCCGCAACTCGGAGCGTAGGTCTGAAAGGGATGTATTTGATCGCGAGAGGAGAAAGTCTTCGACGTTAAAGTTGGGACCAGAGAGAAAAGGGTTGTCATGGGAGAGTGGGACAAATACGGGAAGGTCGCGAATGCTGAGCTGACCATTTTGAACGGTGGAAACAGCTGCTTCGCGGGTTGCGAGCTCGTCTGCAAGACGGTTAAGCTGATATGGGTCGGTAGGTATCTGGGATGGACTTTGTATTGTCATGGGGAAAGGATGATGTTTATTTGTTTCCAAGTCAGCGTCCATCCACTCCCCAACCTCCGATTGTCTTCAACGCCACCGTCAACGCAACACTCGCCTAGAGCTCCATGCTAGAAGTTGCGCTTGCAGCAAGTTTGCAGGCCAGCCATGGCTTAGACTTACCTGGGGTCTCGATACCCACGTAATGAGTTTCGCGTCATCCCTGCTGCTTAACGATCCATGCCCTGTCACGTATACATAGCTCTGATGGGGACTGCTACTTAAAAGGTGCCCACATTTGAATGAGATCCCTCAACTCCTCCTGGAAAGCCTCTCGTTTTCTACTTCCCAGCTATCACCCAAAACTACCCATGGCATCTACAACCAAAGTAACTTACGCTTCTGAAGAGGAGCAAAGACGATGGAACTCTGTATGTCGAATGGTTGCAATCATAGTGGATGCGTTGAATTCTATCTCCACCACAGCTCAGCGAAAAGATGACTTTGTATCACAATTGGTTCAAAGAGGAATGTGCGTATTACTTTATCCACATAACCCTTTCACCCACCTTCGTTTATACGTCTCTCTAGACAAGACCATTTACGCGGTTTGCTCAAACCCTTCTCAAACGAAGCGCGACTAATTCAGTCGACAGTCAGCTGATGGATCCTTCAACAAGCGAGGCCTGTCCCTTCCCCGATACCTTGACACTGTAGTCGCATTCAACTCTCGTATGTTTCTCTGAAGCTCCTCTGGAGGTGATTCCGTTCTTGAGCTACGTTCAGATTTGCACGCCCATCACACTACCGAAGAACGGCTTGTTTTTCCTATATTGGCCAAAGGAATACCCAAGTTTGCCCGTCATGCACAAGATGGTCACGTCGAATCACACCGCGCCATTCACGATGGTAAGTTATACCATACACCCATTCAATCTGTAAGGCCGACGCTTTTTCTGTGTATCAGCTCTTCAGAAGTTGTTGAAACTCGTGGCCGAATGGCGTAAGGAACCTGCATCATATTCCCCCACAGAGATGAAAGCCGCATTGGAAAAACTCGCTGACGTCCTTTTCGAACACCTTGATCAAGAGGTCAGAGTCTTGAGCATTTCACCGTACCAAATTTGGGATGCGCTTATCATGGACTGCAGGTGGAGGATATTCGCGGCGATAATTTAAAGCCTTTCTTCAAGCTCGAAGAGATCGAGAGTATCGGAAGATGAAATTGGACGAACGAAAGCCTTGGGTGACTTCGTCATCGCTAAATCAATAGATAATTATAGGATGAGCAGCTTTATCCCAGCGGAGGTTCAGCCTTCCAACGATTCGAACAGCATCCATAGAGAGAAATTAGTATCATTTGTGTCTCCTAGTTCCTTCTTCCCAGGAGAATCGTAAAATTCTAAGCATTTCGTTCAGAAAATATTGTGTAAGCGAAGAGCATTGGTAGAGTTGGTGTATGTATCATTTGGTAGTGGAATCTATTTATGGAGTCAGGGGAATCATTCCTTACGTAATGCAATGTAATCCCGTCCTTTAACACTTGGGACATTGCTATGCAAGCTGAACATCAACAATGTCAAATTCAATGCCCCCGCCTGCTAACCGACATTCTCTTACTGCTATCGAGAAACAAAAAAATCAAGTTGAAAAACTCCTGAAGGATCCTCAGAAGCCTGCATATGTTCCACCCCCACCAAAGGAGAAGACGATTCGACCGCCGCGAGAAATGATGAAAAATGTACAAGGGTCCAGTGCTGGTGCTGGTAGTGGAGAGTTCCACGTCTACAAAGCGAGCAGGCGGAGAGAATACGAGCGGCTGAAGCTCCTGGAGGACACTACTCAGAAGGTAAGTCGTCAGGTTGCCCCTAGAAAATCTCTCATGTCCATCTTCAGGAAATTATTGATGCTGAGTTTGAGCGCAAAAGGCGAGGAGCCGAAGAAGCTGCAGAGGCGAAAACAGCTAAAAATCGCGCGAAAAGGCAGAAGAAGAAGGAACGGGCGAAGGGCAAGCAAGGGACAAGTGGACAAGACGATGCAAGTGGGCCTGATGACCAGTCGACCGCCCCACTGAAGAAGAGAAGACTAGTAAATGGAAAGGAATTGATATTCCGTCAACCCGGCGAGGACAGCGGCGACGACGAAGGTAGCATCCCGGCTCATGTGCATATGCCAGATCTAGATGGCGAAAGTGAACGTGCAAATTCTGCGGTTGAGATTGCACCCCTCCCTAAAATCACTTTCATTGAAGATTGATATCGTATGTAGCTTTTTCTGTAAACATGTAACAATGCGGCCTGATTTATTAGGAACGAGGGGGCCTCGCACCGTGTGCATGGGAGGTTGTCTGCCCCTTATGTATGTCCCAAATTCGACCATTTTCCTTTGTGCAAACAATGCTGTGATTGGGAGGATTCGCAGCTCAACGTTCAACGTTCAGTCTTCGGCTTTGCTTCGGCTAGCTTCGGCTTTGCTTTGGACTTAATGGGAAAGGCTCCCAATTATGAGACGGAGGTAGATTGATTACAGCATGCGACGACATTCGATCGCAGTAGGACAGAACAAGGTCTTCCTGCTACAGGTTCCTCGTCCTTTCTCTGACTTTCATGATCGTCATTGTAGCACCACCCAGAATATTAATATTAATATCATTAAATTATTTTGAGGATTCGGAATGTACGTTTTATACATACATATAATCACGTGCACCTGGATAGTAAATTGAATTAATACTTGTAATACACGCCTCAAGTTTTCAAAAGTTCAAGGCTTCACTTCAGGTCCAGCTTTCAAGAGCTTATGATCTATTAAACATTCGAACTATGGCAACAAACAATGATCTGGATGCGGACGTCCAGGCATTATCCGATCTCGGTGAAGGCCTGATCACCTCTATCCTTTTAGACGAGTCTATAGAAGTCATCCAGGCCCTAATCGATGCAGGGGCACCTCTTTGGTACCAAAACGACACGGAAGGAATGTCAGCCTTGCATGCTGCTGCATACATGCAAAATTCAGACCTGGCGAGGATGCTTATTGAACAAGGCGCTATATGGAATGCAGGTGAGTATAAAACGCATTCCAAGTTCAAACCTGAATAATGATGAAACTTCGATTCGGGTGACCAGTGGATCATTTAAAAAATACTGCGGGAGATATATCCCTCTCGTACAATGACCTAACTACTTATACCATCATTCGTGATGCTGGGATACGTTCAGGTAGATGTCCATCGCCTCATATGCTCACTGACTGACCCAATATTTGAAAGAGCTTTTGCTTTCGCTTCTTTCATCTCATTCTTCCATCGATGGTACTTCTGGTCTCGTTCTCAAGGACGCTGACGCATCTGCTGTGGCATCTACCGATGCATTCCTTGCCTCCAAATTGACATATGTCAAAGATGATCATGGCCAGGACATCTGCCTTTTGAAGGTTGGCAATGAAGGTGTGGGTGTTATGATGGGTTGGGAACGTGGCATCATGGAGCGGACTGTCCAAGCACTATGCACAGGTCATCCTAATGCTAGGAGCCTAAAGATTCTTAATATTGGCTTCGGACTAGGCATTGTTCGTTCTCAAATGCTCAGAATGCCGCTCAAGTTGATAAGGAAGCTGACAGATTGACACTCTATTTCAAAATCTCCCGACGGTACCTTCTCGCCATGTAATCATCGAGCCTCACAAGGACGTTCTCCAGTTCATGAGGGAACAAGGCTGGCACGAGAAACCCGGAGTCACCATTTTGGAAGGCAAATGGCAAGATCACCTCGACAACGACCTTATCCTTGGGATTGGAGGTTTCGACGTTATTTATACTGACACATTCTCAGAAGATTATGGCAGCCTGCACAATTTTTTTCAGCGGCTTCCCGATCTCCTCGCTGGACCCGAGTCTCGTATCAGCTTTTTCAATGGTCTTGGAGCGACAAGTGAGGATCAGCCATGTCTTCTCTCACAAACAAAATTGGTTAATTCCTATATCTCCAGATGCTCTGTTCTATGACGTATATACCCACATTTCTGAACTACATCTTTCAGAGGTGGGAATCGACGTCCAGTGGTCCGATGTAGATGCGTCAGTTGAGCCCAGTAAGGATCGATGGGGCGATAGTCGAAACTATTTCAGCCTTCCCTTGTACCGTTTACCTATCGGAAGTATGAAATCAGCATCCTGAGCACTGGTTATCTGCAAATGGGATCATCTTAAGAAGTTGAGATACGCGACCGACCACTGGGTCCGGCGATGATGGTTGCACATTGTCGCTGACCCAATTAGGGCAAAATACTAGAACTGCAAGCAAACACAAATTGCTTTCTCCCCAAAGCCATGACAATTCACAGTCTATATATATATGATAGGCATGTCAACACCTCGCTTGTTTCTGAAATAGTTGCTTGACTGTGTGGTGCTCAGGCATTGTGCGTGCATATACTACCAGGATTGGCATCGGACCAGGCGCCCAAAACCTGCAGTGGAAGCGGGTATTCTACCTGCGGTCTCTCAAGCTGTAGCACCAGCAACAATGACTGCATCAGGAAACGTGTCAGGATTTACCAGCCCCCGCGACACACTTTCTTCTGGAACAGGCATTGTCGTTGCTGTAAACGATGTATCCGTTCAATCGCCTGTGACGCCGCTGTTGCAAACCCCAGCACCATTGGCAGGGTTGACGAGCACTGGCTTGTCTTTCGACGAAGAAGCAAAATTGGTCTATGGTGTCATACTATCTTTGCGTAACATGGTCAAGAAACTTGCTGGAAGGTACGAGCATCCAGTTTCCAATGTCCTTCTAAATACTCAATGTTTTGCTTTCAGGGACGAACAGTTTGCGAATTATCGGACCTCTGCTTACAAACTACACATCTACGAATCACTTTCAGGTTACAAGTTTGTGATGCTCAGTGACCCGAGCACCGAATCCCTTCGTTTCCTCTTGCGCCAGGTATACATAGGCCCCTTCCTCGAATACGTCGTTCGCAACCCTCTCGTCATAATGGACTCGAGGGAATACGGTGTTGACAATGAGTACTTTCGTGCAAGTATTGATAGGCTAGTGCGAGGACTGTCCGCATTTTCTTAGGTTTCCTGCATCTGCAGTATGATGACTCTAGATAATACAAGCACAACCCCAGAACAAGATTGTATATGTGGAGGATCTGTTATTGTGTCACGTCGTCCATTTGCGTAACCTCCTGTTGTTTCTCAAATTGCCTTCTGAGCACTTTGATAAGCGATGTTTTCATCTCGCGTTCAGGAGCGCTCTCGCCCAATTCCTCCGTGTCTCCAGCAACCGCTTCGTCGAGTGCCAACTTCGTTTCCCCGAGTTTGAGCATATCTTCCTCGATCGTACCCTTTGAGATGAGCTTGACCACATCAACATCACGCTTTTGACCTATCCGGTATGCGCGATCCTGCGCTTGTCTATCGTTGTGTGGGTTGAAATCTTGATCAAACCTGTGAAAGCAGGTCAATTGAGTCTGTTTTTAAAATTTTGGTGCCCGACTTGCATGATCACCACCGATGCTGCGGTGAGGTTGATGCCCATCCCTCCCGCCTTGGTCGACAAAAGAAACACGAGTACGGATTCATCCTCCGTAAACTCGTCAACCAATGTCTGGCGTACATCTACCGGAGTGCTGCCAGTCAAAATAGAATAGTTGATAGAGTTGTTTTTCAGAATAGCCTGAAGTATGTCCAGAATTTGGGTGAACTAGTATAGGATAAACTATCGGGTGAGTCCAAAGCATGGGAAGCAGTACTGGTATACAGACCTGAGAAAACACAAGGACTTTTCGGCCTTCTTCACGATACTCAGCAAGTAGCCTCAGGAGGACCTGAACTTTGCCTGCGTCCAGATAGCACTTTTCATCTTGGAGATACTTGCGAGTTGACTGTGAAACGAGGAGTATATGAGTTGCGAACCTAAGAAAATACTCAATGGCCTGACTTTATACGTGGCGCAAAACGTTTGCAGTTCCGCATCTGTCATTACTGACATATCTTCCTTTACGAGGTTGTAAAGGGCTCCACGCCTTTTAAAATCAGGTTCCTTCAGCAATTGTTTCGTAATACCCGACAGGATTGTGTCGGTGAACAAAGTTCGGAAGAGCATAGGGTGTGATGCTGCCTTGCGCAGGTCCATGAGGACATTTGAACTGTTCTCGAGATATACTTTGTCTTTTGTCCGTCCATTCGACCGAGCCGGTTTCTTCGACGGCTTGCGGCTTTTGATAGTGGAATTTTCAGAATTTTCCTCTGCACTAAGATCATCAACGATAGTCTTCCTTGAACGTTGAAGGGCATTCTGATAGATCGACTGTTGGAGGTCTGTCATGACACACCATTCAATTCGTTCTGTTTTATTAGGAAGGTCTTTGAGTACCTGTGGGTGTTTTAGGCAGAGCTACAATGAAGTGATGACCTGGACTACCTGATCCTTACGTCGACGGAGAACAAATGGTGTCATCATTTTCTTTGCTCTCGAAACACGTTCTTGAGCAAGTAAAGTGACTTTGGAGTCTCCTTTCACTTTGAAGATGGTGCGCAACGAGTCAATCGACTCGGCAAAGTGATTGGGCAAGATGAAATTCATCAACGACTAGAGCGTCATCTCAGCAAGGAAGTCATAAAAAAGAAACCGTCCAACAGACCACAAGTTCTTGTAAATTGTTCTGTAGAGGTGTGCCGGTCAATAATAGTCGCCAATTCGACCCAAACTTTAGCAATGTCTGGTATCTCTGGGATTGGAAGTTCTTGAGGACATGCCCTTCGTCATATACACACGACTGCAAAGGGAGCTGTCGTTAGTCGATCGATTAATGAAAGCAGATTCCTCACATTCCAATCAATGCGCCTAAAGAATTTTCGATCTCGATCATCTCCTTGTGCCAAGTTGTACGTTGTAATGAGAACCTCCCAGCCATCATCATTCGTGCTTTTACATCGTTGAGTGTCGGTAAGGGTTTGCCGTAGTTCAACACGTTCCTCTTTCCCTGCATAATATGTTTGAACAGATATCGTGGGGGCAAACCGAGCAAATTCGCGACACCAGTTCTCAAGAGTTGAAGAACTAGCATGTATCAATAGAGTACTTGTGCCAAGTAATACATCTCACTCACGGTACAACAATAAGGTGTGGGCCCTTGTTACCCTTCTCTTTGAGATGAGCAACAAAACTGATGACTTGAATGGTCTTCCCCAGGCCTAAAGACTCAAGATAAGCATGT
>JABAJT010000014.1:7614-56720 GCA_018850275.1 Tephrocybe sp. 9174TJB
AAAGAGGAGAAGAAAGAGGAGAAGGTGAGTAATTGTTCTATCCTACAATGCTCCCTAGGCTGAATAAAGTCATCTAGGCCACAAAGGCGAAGCGCCGCATCTCTGCTCTTGGCGGCCTCTTCAAATCTAAGCCCAAAGCCGAGGTTGTTACCCCCGCCAAGGTTGATGAGCACCCTCCTAAGATTGATGAGCCCGCTCCTGTTGCTCCCCTCGAGAACCCGGCCTCTGAAGCGCCCGTCGAGGCTGCTGCGCCCGTCACTGAGGCCGCTCCCGTCACCGTGGAAGAGCCCGTCGAGCCTATCAAGGCGGCTGCTCCTGTTGCTGCCCCCGTCGTTGCAGCTGCGGCTTAATCACGTTTTGATTATTTCTACTTTATGACCATGATGATTCTTTCCTTTCATTCTTCGTGTCGGCACCTGGTCCTTGCCAGCGCCATGATGGCATTACTGTCCATGTCTTCGCCCTACGATACATCTCGGATTTTGCTCTTTGATTTGATTTTACCCCTTGATGACCATTTATCACGACTAGCTTGATCCCTTCTTCTATACCTAATTTCTCGATTCAATATCTCGAGTACCATACCCCTACTTTCTTTTACCGGATCGTGATGCATGTTTTTAGGTTCAATAGTAATCATTTGTGTCTTTTCCTAGCCTTTCCTTTTGAACTTATCATAAAATTTGATTTATGTTTGCCACACCGCTTACCCAATTTAGCTTGACCAAAATTATGAGTCACAATTTTCCTTCGCGTCCAACTTCCACGCGAACATGGCGCCCAAATCCTCGAACACAGGCAAGGAGAAGCTTATCGACGACGACGACGAGGTCCTACAGGCTGTCATACTGGCAGATAGTTTCAACAAGCGATTCAGGCCCCTCACAGCACGGAAGCCTCGAGTCAGAACAACCTCTGCTTAATTCACCCTTGCGCATCGTATTGATTAGATCCTCAGTGCCTCCTTCCAATCTGTAACGCTCCGCTTCTCGACTGGACTTTTGAAAGCCTTGCACTTGCAGGCGTGCAAGAGATCTTTGTGATTTGCCGATCTCATGCAGACCAGGTTAAAGCGGCGATCAGGTAAGTTGTTTCAATGCTCCTCCTTTCTGTTAACCTGTCCTTGCATTTGTAGTGAATCGAAATGGTCCAAACCTGGGTCGGGAATCAAGATTGTTCCCATCCTAACCGCAAAAGAGACGTTCTCGCCTGGGGACGCCATGCGCGACATCTACACGCGCGGACTAGTGACCAGCGACTTTGTTTTGGTCATGGGTGATCTCGTGAGCAATATCCGTATCGACGAGGTCGTGCGTGTGCACAAGGAACGACGGAAGACGAACAAAGATGCGATTATGACTATGGTTGTTAAAGAAGGAGGCGCAAGGCATCGGACCAAGTGAGCACCCTATTTCAAGTGCCAAAACTGATTTTTTGAAACTGGCTTTTTGTGTAGGGCCCGTGGCGACTCCTCGGTATTTGTACTGGATCCGGAGACTTATGAATGCCTCTACTATGAGCCCGTAACAGCCTATCCACCGACTACACTCGCACACGTCCCGCGCGAAATCCTTGCCACTCATCCCGAGCTGGAAATTCGAAATGACTTGATAGATTGTTCCATAGATGTGTGCTCCGTAGAGGCAAGTTCCGCTGTACGATTTGCTTCGTAAACTCATATTCAACGATTACAGGTTCCTTCGTTGTTTCAGGACAATTTTGACTACCTAGATATCCGGCGCGATTTTGTCCATGGAGTTCTAACTTCGGACCTCCTAATGAAAAACATACATTGCTATGTCGCTAAGGATGGATATGCAGCACGTGTCAAGGATACGAAAAGTTACGAATCTGTCAGGTAAGCACTGGGTTGTGTCCATCGAATAGCACTTATGTGTCTGCCAATAGCAAAGACATCCTCTCCCGTTGGACTTTTCCTTTGGTTCCTGACGACAACCACCCAAGCGGACATATATACGACTATGAACGGGGCAACAAATATATTGCAAAGGATCATACTGTTGTTCTGGCACGGTACGCGATGCTCTCTGATTGTATGCTGCGATACGCCTCATTGTGCAACTGACAGGACCTGCAAAATTGGAAACAATACATTGATCGGCTCCTCGACGCAAATCAGCGAAAACGCGCAGATCGTCGCATCCGTCATCGGGCGAAATTGCACCATCGGCGCTGGTACCATTGTCCGAAATTCGTACATATTCGATGGGACAGTAATCGGCTCGGATTGTATCATTGAGCGCAGCATTATTGGTTCAGGTGTTTCTATTCGGGATAATTCAGTTGTGCAGCGAGGCTCGCTGGTTGGCGATGGTGTGATAGTAGGTCCATCCGCGAAGCTTCGGCCTTACGAAAGGCTGTCAAAAAGAAGAGACCCCGAAGAGATCCTATCACTGGAAGATGAAGAGGAGGAGGATTCTGACCTCGAAGACGTTGAGGCTCGTAAGTTATCTTGCCACATGTCGAGCGATAATGGGGTTGATGAAATTCCTCTAGTGCAAGATTCGATACCGAAAACGCTCGGAAAGGATTCAAATGCCATTGTATGGCCCATTGGACCTCCGGAAGACGGTGAAGAAGAGGATATTTCCATTTTCAAAAATGAACGTTTTATGCGGCTTGGTACGTCCTGACCCTTGTCGAGATATATCACCCCCTTGAATTTTGACATTCAGGTGATAATGCGTCAGACATAGACGAATCTGACGACGGCTCAGAATCTTCCAGTAGCGACAGTGACTCTGAAGATGACAGTGATTTTAACTCTGACTCGCATTCTACCGCACCATCTGGCACCTCCTTATTACTGGACCTTCCTGCCGGTAATATCGGGAATGTAGCCGACGAGGAAGCGAGAACGACCATCGAGAAGGCTGTATCGTCGGAAGACTCTGCAGAGGAGAGTGAGGAGGAAAGTGCAGATTACGAGAGTGAACGGGAGCCCAAAGAGAACGAGGAGAAAACCACAAGCTCTACTACCAAAGCTCCGCCTGAAGACTCTCTCGTAACCGAGAGCAGGGCGGGGGGACAAAGTGTTCAAGAGGCTGACGAGGTGAGCGACATGGCTCCTGAAATGTCAACGACAATCAGCAAGGAGGAAAACGAAAGAGAAATCCCGAAGAAGGCGGAAAAGGAGGCTGCGCCCCCTCTCGTGGAACCTACCGAAGATGAAGAGACTTCAGAGGAAGATGTGAGCAAAGTTGCGAAGGAGGGCGACAATGCCCCTCCAGCAGACATCGCTCAGGCAGTGACAGACAACAAGGCGGCGCTATCCGGGTCGGATTCTGCAAACACGGATACATCAGAGGAGGAGAGCGAGGAAGAAGTGGGTAAGGAAGACACTACGGATGCCCCTACAGGCCTTGCACCAACGGTCCTTGGTCCGGACAGCGAAAAGATCAAGGGCATTGATCATAACAATGTGGCGCCACAGGCCTTGGCGCAGGTCACTGAAGGTGGCGCTAGCGACATGAGTGAAGAGGACGAGAGCGAGGATGTGCCGGTGGCTGGAACAAAAGCTCGATCCGGAGGTGAGGCAACTAGAGTTAATGGTTGAACCTCTTATCTGATTTGGATCTATGAGGTGGCTCGGATGGCACGGGTGATGCGACGCGATCTCTGGTAGCCCAGAATAATGCACAGACAGAGGTTGTTGAGAGCTCTTCTGAGGGGTCTACTGAGAACAGCGATGAAGAGGATGGCTCTGAAGTCGATTCTGACGACAGTGGAGAATGGAGTGCCAACCCGAAGACAACGTGAAGTAGCCCAAATTCGACATAGAAAAGATGTATAGAGTATAAGGGTCCTTGCTATGTAACTATCATTGGAAAGGGCGATGTGACGTCGTGACAAGATGGAGTTTGTGGATATCGCATACAGTGCTGCAGACAGTACAGATCCCTTCCGCCAGTTCGATATCGTTCTCCCGTCAACGACGGTCCCCAAAGTACCACTGCCACTCCTTGTTTTTATCCACGGGGGTGCCTGGCGTTCGTACGCATCTTGATCCCATTTTCTATCATTGCCTTACTCATCTCTGCCGCAGCGAAGACAAGCGCGATTATCGAGATCTCGCACACAGACTTGCCACAGCTACTGCCTATCCAGTAGCTGTTCTAAATTATCGACTCACCCCAACTCATCCTCCTGACAACGATTCTTTTCGCCACCCACATCATTCAGAGGACGTCCTGAATGCTCTGCGTTTCCTCGCCATCTGGCCTGGCCCATCCGGCGTTGGGTCTCTCTACGACCCTCACAATCTTTATTTGATGGGTCACAGCTGTAGTGCACATATGCTTTCATCCATATTTCTGAACTCGTCGTCCGTGACTCCGACTCTTACTCCAGAGGCCGGTATCTTTCAAGCAGTCAAGGGAATCATCATGTCAGAAGGCATCTACGATATAGATCTCCTTCTCCAATCATTCCCAACCTACCTTGACTGGTTCATACGCCCGGCATTTGGCCATCTTGATTCCTACATTGCGTTTTCCGCTGCGACCTTTCCTCTAATCGATACTCATATTAAATGGCTTATCATTCACTCGAAAGGAGATACGCTTGTCGACCTGCAACAGAGCGACTCCATGTATCAACATCTATGCAATCTTTATGGCAGTGATGCTGCCACACGAGTTTTCCGTAGCGTAGATATCCTCGAAGGGGAGCACAACGATATCCTACATAGCTCACAGTATGTTGATATCATCAGAAATTTCCTTTACAACATTTAAATGCTGGATTTGGTGGCTGTATACATAACGTATGATATACAATCTAGTTCAATGTCTTGAATACCTCCTCCAAGTAATATGCTGCCTGCTCGCAATCTTCGATCGTGTTGTACATTGGTGCAGGGGCCAAGCGGATCACGTCGGGTTCCCTCTCATCTCCAATAACGCCACGATCCGATAACCCTGTGAAAATCCGCTGCATCAACCCTGACCCAGTGGGCAGGAACAACAACGAAAGCTGAGCGCCACGCTGTGACGGGCTGCTCGGCGTGATGATAGTGAATCCTGGCTCCCCTTTGCCGGGTTGTGGGTACAGCTGACGGACCTCACTGAGAGGTACGAAATATTTGGACTTGCTCAAAAGGCGTTCTAAAGTTCCTGTCAGCAGCAGAGAGCGTTCTCGAATCGGCCCCATCATGCCCGCTTCATTGAATAGCTGTAGGGAGCCTAGAAGAGAGGCAAGGGCAAGAATGCAAGGGTTCGATTGCTGAAATCCCTGGGCGCCCACTATCGGTAAGAATTTTTGGGGCATTTTGAAACGCGTGGCTAGATCATGACCCCACCACCCAGCGTGCCTAAAGAACGATTATCACTAAACGTGAAATTGAAGTCGTAATTCGAGAACGCACTTCGGGTGTTGAATATTGTCCCATTTTTCGTGCACAAATAAACCTGCAATGCCTCCCGGGCTCGAGTTTAGGTATTTGTAGGTACACCAAACCGCAAAGTCCACATCCCAGTCGTGTAAGGACAAAGGAACGTTCCCGGCTGCATGTGCGAGATCCCATCCACAGATACATCCCTGATTTTACTGATCAGTACTTTGCATGGTCTCCATGGAAGCACGTAAAAGGGGGCTTGTCTTGCTTTTGTTCTTACCTGTTCTTTAGCTTTGCGTGTGATGGACTCCATGGGGAAGCATTGACCAGTGTAGTATTGAACACCACTAAAAAGTACGAGTGCAATAGTGTGCCCTTCCTTTGCGATTAATTCCAGAATATCTTCTTCCCTAAGGGTATATTCGCCTTCTCTGGGCGACACCTCGAGAACGGCGGTAGCAGGATCTAGACCACGAGCCTTGACCTGTGAAGCAAACGCATACTGCCGTGGAAATACACTATCAGAGACCTTCATTAGCGAGGAAAGGTTTATTGCAACGCACTTGATCCGAGGGAAAGGCCCTGGCTTCGCACAGAATCTTGTAGCGTTCTGCGGTTGGATTGTAGAAGGAATCCATCATAAGATGTAGATTGTTCGTCAGCGTGCTCATGCATGCGACTTCTTTCTCCTTCGCCCCTGCGAGATAATCTGAGGCCTATATATATATAACATTTCGGTACGTACCTACGACTCGAGCCATGAGTAAATTCAGATTATCCGTATATTTGGCCCAGGGTCTACTGTGTGGGTGGGAAAAATGGCCAACAACACCGCTGTGGCGGGTCGATTAGCACCACGAATGTCGATAGATAATTAGACTCACTGTGTACTCCATACCTTCAGCTCCTCTTCGACAAGGTTAATAGATCGGTTGGACGAAAGTCCCAATGAATTTCCACATAGATAGGTAACCTTGCTGTCTTGTCTCGCAAGATAAGGATAAGAAGCTTGCCAAATGAGGTTGCCCACAAGCCTTACCACCATCAGACCGAAGGTTTGCTTCTATGTTCTTGTTAACAGGAAATATGAAGTCATCACAGAGAGCCGAAAGGGTATCGGTGGTGGCGGTCATGTTGTGATACCAGAAGAGGAGGTGGGTGGAGGAAGTAGGCAATACAAGACCTATTATGAGCCTGGAGCCAAGATCCGAGCGATCTAACATCTAAGATTTTATATAGATTAGATTAGATCGTAGTGATCGAAATCTGATATTAGCGCTCAGGTCCCTAGGGCCAAAATTCGAGACGCGTTTAAAAAAGTTTGCATTACGGTGATGAGGATACGCCAATTTGACCATGGACCATTAATTGCTGAAATATATAAAACGGTATATATAAATTGAATCCAACCGGACCAATGCTGGGAATAGTTCATACCATTAATATTTGCCTGATGGCACTCATTGGAGCTCATTGGCTACCCCCATGCACATTCCCTCCTTCGCCGAAATTACCATGAGTAGGTGCAGATACGCTTTTCACTCCCTGAGCCCTGATGGTGGCCCAGGGAAGGTATCAACCAGAGCATCAAATGGCTAGGAAAATCACACCTGGAAGAGTGGGGCTGTTTTCCAGGAGATCATATTTCGTGACTTTGTCTGTTCCACTGAAGTAAATTGCAACATCTTCACTGGCTCAGATCTACGTGTTTTTAGTATGCTTAGCATTCGGCATCTGCGCATTTCCGGGAGTATACTCTAAAAAAGGACTAGCCCAGAACGTGTTGATCGATCACAGTTTCCGGGGTCCTCGTTGCTTTTGTACGGTCAGGAATTAATAATTATTCATCTTGTTAAAAAGTCACCCAACGACGTGGGCTGCTTTGCTGGAAGCAATGGAACCCTCCATTCCGAGAAAAGTTGTTGTAGTCGGTGCTGGCCCCGTAGGATGCCTCGCTGCTATAGCATTGGCTAAGAAGGGCTGGAAGGTCGACCTTTTGGAGGGACGCCCTGGTAAGCTTACTTCCATAACCAACTTGTTCATCAATTCATAGTGAAATCAAGACCTGCGACTTCCCTCGTCCAAGGCGGCTAATCAGCAACGGTCTATAAACCTGGCTATGTCGCACCGTGGCATCGCCGCTCTTGAAGCCGTCGATCCGGCACTCACACAACGATTTATGCAGACCGTTATTCCCATGCGCGGGCGCATGATCCATAGTTCGAAGGGAACACTTGACAGTCAACTCTATGACAGAGATGGACAGGTGGTTGTTGATCCTTAACTTCTGCGTGTTCTGACCTGGTACCTGGATAGTGTATCAATTCAATCGATCGGGCACTCCTCAATGAGGAGCTCCTGGATGAGGCTTCTGCGTCTCAGAATATCTCCATTTTCTTCAAACACAAGGTCGTAACCGCAGATTTTGACCAGAAGCGCATCACTATACAAGACTTGGAGCTCGGAAAAGAATTTTCCGTTGACTTCGATTTTTGCATTGGCGCAGATGGTAGCTATTCAGTTATCCGCCGCCAGATGATGAGAGTTGTCAGGTGAGCGTGCTTCTTCAAAATGTCCTCGAACGCTTTCTCATCATAATTGCCGTCATTTCTGTACTGTTAGAATGGATTACCAGCAGGAATATATCAAACACGAATACATGGAATTAAAAATGCCGGCAGGCGTTGATATTGACGGCAATTCGACATTTCTCCTTGATCCAAACCATCTTCACATTTGGCCACGCCATTCTTTCATGTTGATTGCGTTGCCAAACAAGGTGCGTAGCCTCTACTCCATGGCATTGTTTTATTTATGACCTTGTTTCGGGGGACAGGATAAAACATTTACTTGTACATTATTTGCCCCTAGCTCGGACTTTGATCGTCTAAACAACCCCGAAACTATACTAGAATGGTTCAAACTACACTTTCCAGACGCTCTCGACAAAATAGGCGAAGAATGCCTTCTGGAAGATTTTGAACGCAATCCCCGGAACTCCTTGATATGCACCAGGGTAAATCCGACTGTCAACCTCCAAAGCAACCCAATGTGACCATCGTTTTTTTTTACAGTCCAAACCTTATCACTATAAGGACCGTGTCATAATTCTAGGGGACGCTGCGCATTCCATGGTCCCCTTCTACGGCCAGGGCCTCAATTGTGGCCTTGAAGATGTCAGGGTTTTAATGGCACTCCTCCTTCAGGAGGGTGTTAAGCCGACGGCGCCGTCAAATAAGGTTGGATCATCCAATAGTGTAGATCAGGACCTAGCTCGTGCTCTTGACCGGTATTCAGATGGTCGGCATGAGGATCTCATTGCCATCTGCGACTTGGCTATGGATAACTAGTACGTTTTTTTTCGCTCCATCTATATATTCCCATGTCCTGATCCATCTTCTAGTGTGGAAATGCGACACGCCGTGACGACACCAATTTATCTATTCAAGAAAACGTTAGACAACATCCTTTACTCACTAAGTTCTAGATCATTTATTTCTCTCTCATCCCTCGGACCGCTACTTTCTCGTGTGCCATTCCCGCCAGGGGAACCGTCCGGCTGGCTTCCCTTATACACTATGGTTACTTTCCGCCCTGATATTAGCTACGCTACAGCTAAACGGAAAGCCACGCGACAAGCCACCATTGTAGGTGGTCTGGGCTGGGGCTTATTGGGTTTAATGGGCGTGTCTATATCCCGGACAGTGTTGGCACTGTGGAAACGGGCCAAGGTCTAACGGGGCGAACGCTGAACCTTATACTAATAACCTAGAATGGATGCGATTTTTCTTCTGGACGCATGCTGTAAGCGCAACATAATAATACAATGTGGTCTCAAGATCGCGGGTCAAATTAGGTTTTTCTCATACATCGGCAATAAATTGCTTCGATACATGTGCACTTTGCTCGACTATCACAATAAAGCATGAGGATCGCACCAACTTCTTTCTGGATGTAACAAAAGACTGGCAGGTATGTAAAATATGGTATACAACATGACTATGCAAACGATGGAGGTAAATGATCATCAGGAAGCCTAATCCGAAAAGTGTTCAAGAGTAGTATAGTAAGGGAAATCGTGAGAAGGTATGCGCGTTCGGTCGTAAAGCTGTAAATACTAGCAACAAAGCAGAGGAGATCGAGTCTGTAAAAAAAAACCAAAAGAAACTACCGCCCTGGAATGGGAAAATACGGAAAACATGGTACAAAAAGGTGGGAGCTCAGCTGACTATTCCGCCTTCTTAGACGACGGCCTCCCCCGCTTCTTCTTTGGATCAGGGGCATCGGCGCTCCCTCCTGCGCCATCTCCAGCATCTGGTTTGGGATTTTTAGGAGGACGCCCGCGTTTTCGCTTGACAGGTGGTTCACCGTCCCCTTCCTCATCAGGCTTCTTTTCCTGTGAAGAACCAGGCTGCTTGTTTTTGCTGCCTTTTGGACGACCGCGACCTCGCTTTACAGGCGCATCTTTTGTGGTAGCTTCTGTGAACAAACATGGTGGATCAGTAAAAAAATCAGATTACACGGCGAGACCCGGGCATAGAGGGCGATAGGGAAGGACAGGTACTCACCGCCCTCTGTATCCCCGCCATGTTCATCGAGCTCGTCGAGAGGCTGCTTATCATCTGCATCGTCCTGGATGTCGCGTGGAGAGGCGGACATTGTGTAATTGAGCACGCGATTGGGGGAATGGGCGTGCTGCAGTGGGCGAGAGGGAGATGGGGAGAGGGATCGTGCTGGTTGAAAGTGGGGGGGAAAAGTAGGTTGAACCGGGTTTTAATGAAGAAAATTGAGGACCGAATATAGAAGAATTCGAAAATGAATTGTAGTATTACTATTATCGTGCAGCAATCATCCTGTTGGACGGAAATTACCCCTGATTTTGGGGGGTTGCCCTCACGTAATGTGTGGTCAAACTGGAGGAAACCGGATTTGGAGAGGACAACTCACGATGAGAGCACATGTATATTTCAACAATTCTTCCCCCTTTTTTCCACAAAATTATTGTTCCCGCCCATTCCGACGACATATCCAATTTAGGAAGGTACGACCCAGCCGCGGAGTCTCCATCAACTGTAAACGTGTTAGAGCATCTCCCACTCTCACTCTGACCGTCATGCTGCTCGTCCCTCTCGTCGCCGTCCTCGTCGTCCCCACCAACGCCGCACGTCTCCTGCACTCTCTCCCAGACGACACCTATGCTTTTCCAAAATTCCGCGTCGCCTTTCTCAACTCTCTACCCCTCCTCGCAGACACTGCTCAACGCTGGCTCTCACATGGTCTTCGCGGTGGCGAACTCGAATTTCTCGACCAACCTTGGACAGACAGTCTAGAAAGCGGAGAACATATACCATCAGTACCTCTGTTCACCGGATTCCTCCTTACCTTGTTATCTAATGCCTCTGCTCCAGCCATCAGTTAATTATACACTCGAGCAACTCAAAATGGGCCCAAAGGATTCTTATCTGTGCCTCATACCTAAAGCAGATAATAGCACCCACCACACAGTCAATGACGATACATCTGACTTTGAATTGACTCCGTCACGAAGCTGGTCCCTCCTCCAACCTTTGTCTGGAACTTGTCTTTACGTGTGTCTCGCGCCTCCTCCCTTGACTCGAATAATAAATTCATTATTACTTCTTATATTTCCAAAGCATCGGCAGGGTTGGTTTACCTATTCCTACTGTCATAACCAAGAAATCAGACAGTTCAAGGAAGCCGCAAACTCTGCAGGTAAATTATCTCTGCCTTCTTTTTCCCTTGCTGCGGCCCCTTCTTGGCCATACTCTTTCCACTTTCAGTTACGCTTTGGCTTGATCTCCATCCGTCACCGCTCCCTTGTTACTCTCAAAGGATAATTTTTACTGATCAATTTCAGTAGGCCATAGACCACCGCAAGAAGACCCCGATGTGCGTAAACCACAGCTAAATAAATCTGATTGCTCAACCCGCGTTTACAGTGGGAATCATATACCCTCGGCAAGGCGCCTCAGCCCGGCGCCGATCTAACTGTTACAGAGCAAAATGCCCAAGCCAATCTCGAACTTGCACGCAATGCTGGATCTCGTTATCTTGTCCAAAGATGGAGCGATGGTACCCTCTGCGACAAGACACACAAGCCTCGCGAAGTAGAAGTCCAGGTGAGAATCATATGACCAAGCAATTCCCCTACGGTCCGAGTACCTTTTCCCGTCTAACCCTTTCGTCCCTAGTTTCACTGTTCAATGACCATGACAGATACCATCCTCTTTGTGAAAGAAGCCAAGACCTGCTCCTACGTTCTCGTGATCAACACCCCACGGCTGTGTGGCGAACCCGGTTTCAAGTCCCAGCGGGATACGAGCGAAGAGAACCAGATTCGTTGCCGCGAAATTGTCGACCAGCTGCCTGAAAGCAGAGGGACAGATATACCTGCCGACATTCCGGACTCTGATTATCCTATCAAGCGTCCACCGCTTTCGCCTCCTAAACCTGTCCTACCCGCCGCGCCCACGAAACAGCTGCCAAAGGGTACTACCAATAGTGTCGAGGCGGGAGATCAGTCGATCAAGGATATTCTGCGCGAGGTGCTAGCTGGGGCAAAAGAGGGAAAGGTGGCGCTACAAGAATTTACGTCAGACGAAGACGGGGTAATATTCGAACTTGTTGAGGAAATTGACATGTCGGAGGATCAGGTGTCAGCCATGGAGAAGTTGGAAGAAACACTGCGAGCTGCTGGCTATGACATCAAGGGTAAAGCCACGGCAGCAAAGAGAGGGGAAAAGACTTCAGAAAAGAAAAGCCCAGCCCAGGCGAAGAAGACTAGAAAGCCGGCGAGAGGGTGGCCGTGGCGAGAAGAATTGTGATTCCCCATGTATATATTATTATTGAGATATTTTAGAAACTGTACTGCTTATTTCCCGGATCTTGAACCATGTCAAAAAAATCTCGTCTTCGTGCAATCTCCACGGTAGGAATTTTTTCCCTTTGAAAATGGGACTTTTGGAGCGCCGGATTTTTTATTTTTAAAAAAAGGAACAAAAAGGTTGCGAAGCCCAAGAGAAACTTTCCGCCGCCACATTGGGCAAGTTCTAGATCAAGAATCAGAAAATCCGGTTGCAAGTAAGACGTGTCCGAGTAAATTACGAATCAAGATAAGAATTTTCATTTGTATATGCGCGCTCCGACATTTTTAGCTCTGGACATGGAAATTTGACAACTTCTTGGAGAGGGACCTGGGAGAGCCGTTTCATTGGGATCTGATGGTAGAAGGTTGATGCAGATGTCGTGCGTTGGTTACTGTCACGTTTGAGATTAAAGGTTAAAACAAAAAAAACCTTTTAATAGTAGGCCGAGCAAAGTTCTCATGTTACATATAACGCGGGCGTTGCGGAAAAAAAATTAGGTTAAATTACAGAGCCAAACTATTCCTAGCGACGGTATGGCCAGGGAGCCTCTCGCCACCCAGCACCCATGCCGCCACCGATCCAACTACGACGATTTCGCCACCCCGATTGATCTTATTCATTTTTCGAGCCCGAGTCACACGGTCTTTTCAGGCGAAACAGAAATCATCAGAAGATTAGTACACATGGTTCGTTCTCTACGGAAAGAATGAGGTCATGAGGAGTACATACAAGGCGTGGGCATCATGTCGGGTTAAGGAGCGCAAAGGGGGAGGGGAGGTGGGAATGATGAAGGAGGATAAGGTGTAGGCGTGATAGTAGTTGTGCTAGTAGGCTGTGGCATGGGAATGGTGTATTTTAAATAATCCGCACAAGTCCGTTTGTGGAGCGTAGAGGGAAACACACCCGCGACACGATGTGTCAGAACGAAATTGGAAAATGCTGGTTGTAGAAAATTGAAGAAGAATAAGCACAGCAAAACAAACAAAAGGAGGAAAAAGAAATTGGGGTAATAAATCACAGGTCTAGAAGGCAAAAAAATAAAATTGTGTGATACGAACGAAATGCTTGTAAGGAAGAAGAAATATATATATAAATGATGAGTCATTACGACAAGAAGGTAAGACGGCTGAGCTGTGGGAGCCCCGACTGGCGACACGTCTGTCGTAAAGTGGGAGTTGAATTGGTAACTCTTGAGATCAGAAGAAGCGCCGTTTTCCAGTCTTCTTTTCGTCCTCCGCGACCTTGATGTGCATATGGTCGGCTGTCGCGTCTGGTATTGAACAAGGCGCGATACTCTTGAGCCACTCGTCACCGTCATCCTCGTCTCCCGTGTCCCAGTAATCGTGATCAACACAATGGCCACCGCCGGGACTCTCTGCTCTACTCGTCGTCCCATCGTGACGACGATGTAGGGATCGGTCACATCCACAGAGCAGACTGCTAGCCTTTCCCTTTCCCTTCAAAAGATCAGTGAGGGTACACCGAGATGACGGTTCGACATAGAGCATGCGCCGCAATGCAGGTCGTGTTTCTCGCGGGAGGAGCCTGAAAATGGACTCTGCACCTCCCCCATGGTAAGTTGTGACGCTGTCCGTGCGTTGACGGGGCTTTGTCGGCGCAGTTGAAGGTGTGGGGGGAGAAGGCGTTGATGACTCGGCGATGGTACGAGACATTGGGGTATTTGGAGGCTCTGTGTCCTCTGTGATCGCTGCTGTGAATGTGGAAGCGCGCGTGCGGTGCATAGCACCTGGTGAACGTGGAGAGGCTGGGGGATCGTCGCCAAAACACTGATTTAGAGCGGGAAGGGATTCCGTCGATTGACCGGGGCGTGCGAATTGAAGGACGGAAGGGTCCATCTCACAGGGGCTTTCGGTGGGAACGAGGCCTGCGCCAATCATTGGCAAGGTAGCCAAGCTATGGGACTTGGCGGTCTGGGGGCGGCGGAATTTGCGGTCATCGGAAGAGACGGCGGTCGGTGTGGTCAGGGGGGAGCTTGAGGGGCTGGAGCGTTGTGTGACACTTGCCAAACGGGACGGTGGATCTGTGATGGCGGTCGATTCGGAAGATGCAGAGGTGAGTATGGAGGCGTTTTCTGACGATGTGCTGGTGCTGGTGCTTGACGAGGCCTCCTCCTGGTCCGGGTGTTGGTGTGGGGTACCTGTGCTGGAGGAGCGCTCGGGAACGGGGGGTTTGTGGAGAGACGTTAGAGATGGAGGTAGAGTAGCTCCGCGCTGTGGTGTGACATTTTCCGGATTTGGAAGACGGCCCTTTGCCGGCTTGGGTTCGGGCTTGAGTGAGAGATCAGGATGTGCGTGGACGAAAGCCCTGAAGCTGGGGTCTGTCTTTGGGTCGGGAATTTTCCAAGGGAAGCGCCTGAGGACCATGCACATGAATATGATTGCTACGCTCCAGACGTCGGTCTTTCTTGGGTCGTAAGAGTCGTTTGTGAGGACCTCGGGTGCGAGATAAGGATCACTGCCAACTACACCGGTTGCTGGAGTGTGAGCTTTTCCGGGATAGTGGAATACAGTGGCAGTGCCGAAATCGATGAGCTTGACGACGTTGTCGCGAGTCATGACGCAGTTGTCGAGCTTTAGATCGCGGTGAGCGAGGCCCATTTCGTGAAGATACTCTACGCCGTCACAAATTTGGCGAAAGACGCAGTATATTTCAGGACGGCACATCTTGCCGGACATGACGACACTGAAGAGATCGAATGGGGCGTACTCCATTACCTGTGGGGGGTGATTATGGGGGCCTGAAAGAGAGGGGGTTGGCAAACCTCGTAGTATAGGCCATGATCAGAGACAATGTCGACTGTTTCGATGATGTTTGGGTGTTTGAGGGTTGAGCCTACGCAGAATTCTGCGGTGACCTTTTTCTGGTACTCCTTTTCTGATTCGTTGCTGCGTTTTGGGCGGAACTCTTTTACGGCGTAGACGACGCTGCCGGTCTTTGTGCTGGACTTTATGAGGCGGACGGTGCCACCAGCGCCGCTACCGAGGACACGGCCGAGCTTGCCATACTTTTTGGCGAGGTGTACTTGTGTTGCGTTGCGGAGGGAGGTCGGGGGAGAGTGTTGTGAGGGGGAGTGCGGGGATGCTGGTGAGGGGGCGGGGTCAGGGGGCGTTGTGCGTGGGAGGTGGTTGTTGGAGTGGTTGAGGAAGCGCTTGAGGTCGTGGAGAGGCCCGTGCTTTGTTGTTGTGGGCATGGCGAGGAGGATGTGAGTTGATACTGCGAATGAACGGTGGAGAGTGTCGCATTGGTCCAGTCTGCTCATCGTCGCTAATACACTATCTTATGACAAACAACCCTCGTGTCACAGCCCCGATCTCTGCCGGCCGCTTCCGGTCCGATCTCCTACTCAACTTCATCCCCCTCCCGCTTCCGCTTCATTTCCCGCGATATCCTGTGTTGCGCCGCCTCGTGCTTTGCAAGCTCGGCGGGCACCTTGGACACTGGACTCTTGCTGATCTCTGCAAACCAAAAAAATTCAGTTCCTTCCCTCGCCCAAACACCACATGGCTCCCACCTTGCTTCAGATCGTACCTGCCATCCATCACTCGTCAGCAAATGCAGAGATAAACCAATAGCCAGCAAACCACCCACATGACTTCATCGTCATCGTTCGTCAGGAACGTTATCGCTGTTCCCAGCTTCCCTGCTCGTCCTGTCCGTCCTGAGATCATTCCATCAGCACATGCTCCCCTCCACGTCCCCACAATAAAACTCACCAATACGATGCACGTATGCCTCGATCGTGTTCGCCATCTGGAAATTAATCACCAGCGACACATCCTGCACGTCAATACCTCTTCCTGCAAGGTCAGTAGCAACCAACACATCGCTCTCTCCACTCCGCAGCGACTGCAACGCTGCCTCTCGTCCTTCCTGATTCTTTCCAGAATGCAACGTTGCTGCATTCCACTTTGTGTTGATCCCGTTAGCCGCATAATACTTCCCATCAGATCCTATTCCTAAACTTACCCCTGCCCGTGATAGATCCTTTGCTACCATATCTGCAGTCTTCTTTTGGTTCACAAACACAATGATCGGCGACGCATACTGCCCGCTGTTGAGAATTTCTAGCAGTTTTTGTCTGGACAAAACATTGTTAGTCCCATTCCCAAAAACGAAATTCACCTCTTACTTTTTCTTTTCGTCTCCATTCACAAACTCGACACGTTGCTCCACCGTGTCCACTGCTCTCCCGGCCTCCCCGATCGTGATCACTGCCGGCTTTTTCAGGTATTTTCGTGCCAGCCGCTCAACAGCTGCCGGCATCGTCGCCGAAAATAGCGTCGTCACTCGGGTCCGTCCTTTTTTCACCATTGTCTCTCCATCAACGTCCATCTGTTCCCCCGTGTCCTCTCCTTGCATCGTTTCGCTCGGAAGCGCGTCCAAAATAAACGTTAGATCCGCTTCGAATCCCAAGTGCACCATCCGATCCGCTTCGTCCATAACCACATATCGACACTGAGACAACACCAGCACATGACGCTCAATGACATCCCGAAGTCGTCCTGGTGTCGCAATGATAATCTCCGCACCTTCCCGCAAATTGAATTGCTGTTCCTCAACCGCACGCTAAAATTACCGTGTTATTAGATCGTAAAAAATGCAGAATAATTGTAGAAATAACTCACTCCTCCGACGATCGACACACACTTAAATCCGAGCGGTGACGCAAATTTCCGTGCCTCGCTCTCGATCTGCTGTGCCAACTCGCGCGTCGGCGCCAGAATCAATGCGTACGGCCCGAGATGCCTATTGTCATCTGTGAACGGCGGCATTCCCGATATAAATGCGAGCATCGGTATCACAAATGCTGCTGTTTTGCCGGAACCTTAGGAAGAACATCCGGTTAAGCGGACGTAAAAAATAATTTTTCATTACCATACCTGTTTCCGCAATGCCAATGATGTCGCGATTCTGTAAGCCAATCGGAATAGCCTGTCGTTGAATAGGGGAGGGTTCTTTGTAACCAATCTTTTCAATACATTCCAGTATCTGCGGAGGGATCGACGACTCGGCCCAGGAGCGCAGGGGATGCGGGATAGAGCCACCTGAGAGAAATCAGCCCAAGCTTTGGAGGGAAAGAACAACACAACGCACCTCGGGCAGAAATACTAAAGTCTTCTCTAAAGATCCGCCAGTCGCGCTCCTTCATCTCCTCCAGCGCCTTGTCCGACCAGTGCCTCTCATCCAACCCCGACTTGGCCGCCGCACGCCTCTCCAGCGCGTCCGCAAGCTCAGCCCCACCCCCTGGTTTCCGTGGCCCACTTCCTCCTCCATCATCCATCCCCGCAATCCGACCCCTCCCAAACATCACCTGCGCACCCTGACGTGCACCTCCAACAGCCGCAGGCGCATCTTCCGCAAACGTATCGTCCTGCGCGTCCCAATCAAACACAAACTTGCGATCATTCATCTTGCGGATTTTGCGCTTCTTCTTGTCCACACCGAGGTAGCGTGATCGGATGGCCGAAAGGTCTCCGTCTGTCATGGGAGGTACGTATGGTGTCGTTTGCTCTGGGAGAGTATCGGGGGCAGAGGAGGAGGACGGGGGTGGGGGAGGCGTGGAGACATGTGCGGGGGTCGTGCTGCCACCGGTAGGAGGACCAGGTTTACCTCTGCCAGCCCGAGGACCAGTAGGCACGTTCTGGTAGCCGTCTCGAGATGCACGACGATCGTCTTGAGCACTCGGCGGAGGTGGTGGGGGCATATTGCCCCGCCTGTTGTCGCGTCGTCCATGTCGATCTCCTCGGTTGTCCCGGTCGCGCTCGGGGTGGGCATATCTATCTTCATCTGTACATCACACGGCACCGTATTACAGGATAGCTAATCACGTGCCCATCGCATACTTGTACTTTGAATAACTGCGAAAAAAACACCCATGATATACGAGGCTGCACCGTCGCCGCGCCCAGAAACTCCCGAGTTATCCTCTAGACAAGGACACAGAAACTCGGGTGTCCATCTTCTCGACGACGAAGGTGCCATCTCGCTCGAGGTCAGTAACCAAGTTTACGCTTCCTATTCGGATCCTTTTGATATTCACGGTATCGTCGCGCGTTTAGCTCGAGGCATGCCTTAAACATATCTTTTCAAAATATTGCGAGCCACGGCCCGAGTCTGCATTCGCAGCGGACGATGAACGATGCGCGACGGTGCTACTGGAGCCACCGCCTGATGCGTATCTGACGCCCAGCGGACTTGATGCGTGGGCACAAGATACAAACGGCGCGCCATTTTCAGACGAGACCAAGAACGAGCTGATTGAGTTCCTTGATGTGACGGATGACGGTGGACTAACGTAGGTGTACTCTTCGTGCCCCCGCTCGCGCGAATAACCAACTAAAAAAACACAACAATGCAGTTTCAAAGGGTTCATGCAAATATACCAACTGCAGACGGAGAATGATGAAGAGGAGACATGGCGGGATTTAGTGAGTTTGGCTAGAATTGTCTGGATCGAGCACTGACGATGCTTTAGTCAAATCATGGTTTTGATCGAATGCTAAAGCTGGTAGCTACGAGGAGAGAAGAGGCCGAGGGGGAATCAGGCTCGTCTCATGCATAGGGAACTTTATACAAGGAGAGAAAAAAAATAGTAAGGGTACATGCATGGATGAGACCTAGGGAGGATTAAACGTGGGAGAGGGATAATTTGTAAATCTCGATGCCATCCCAATCTTCCTTGGACCAGTTCATGCCGTTTTTCTGGATAGCCTTGGCAATTTTACGACGGGGAATAGGATGGACATGAAAGCGCCAGATGTCGTGTGCTTCTTTGAGGCAGCGGTCTGCGAGGACTGGATCGCGGCGTTCGAGGCAGAGGTAAACTGGGGGTGGACGCGCATCGGGTGCAGCTGCGATGGAGAGGGTGCAGAGTGCATGGAGGGTGCGGAGGAGGGGCTGTATGAGATCGGGTGAATATACTGTGTCGGCTGTACAGATGAGGTCAAAGGGTGGCTGGAGGAGGGTGTCAGAATGGATGGTGCTCGGTGGAGCGGTTGCAGACGTGATGTGGGTGGGGTTGAGCCAGGACCAAGCGTGTGGAGGGACAGTCCAGTCGAGATGGCGGACCTGGATTACTCCCGAGGCTGGAGGGAGACGGTGGAGGTTGTTGACGATGTTTGGAGCGAGGACGGAGTTGATGACCTGGGGAATGTCTGTAGCAAGAACACGCCAGTGCAGAGAGCTCATTACGAGGCTTGAGAGAGATGTAAGAAAGCGGTGCTATAGGTAAATGACACGGCGTACGGAAGAAGGCCTATGCCGCTGCCTAGCTCGATGAGAGAGCCAGGGGTGAGAGAGAGGGATGCGAGGTAGGCGGACAGACACTGGGCGCCGAGCCAGAGTGCGGTGCCATTGGAGAGGCCGTCGTCTGACTGTGCGAGGTGGAATTGGTGGGGAGTGGCAACCAGGACGGGGACGTGTTTTGTGTGATGGGAGGGGAGCATCACCTCGTGGGAAGCGCGTGTTGTCTGTTCGACCACCACCACCATCGACGACGATGAAGGCCTTTTTCCACCGTCTCCACATCGGAGGAGGCAAGGACAAGGAAAAAGACATTCCAGGCCTCGACAAGATCCCGCCTCTGCCCCAGTGGCCTCCCCAACCCCAACCACAGCTCCAACCGCAACCCCAACCTGCACCAACTCCAACGCCGTCCTACAAACCACTTCCACCCATCGACCAGCTCTCAGACTCGGTGCACTCGACTGACGTACAGAAGAAAGTCGCTTTTGTATCCCCACCACCGACCCCAGTCCTCTCAGATCGCTCTCTTCTGCCCGATCCACCTCCTTCACCTACCCCGCCCCCTGCTGCATCTCCACCTCTAAAGACAAACGTCTCTCGTTTCCAAGCAACACACGCAGAAAAACCTCGCTCTTCTCTCTCTACAGCTGCTTCCTCTTCCAAGTCCGATGTCGCTACAAAGACAAGTGTCAAAGCTACTTCCACTCGCACCGCTTCGCCGTACCTCAACAAGCAACTCGATCCCTCTGCTGCCTCTCTCCGCTCAGCAACTCCTTACTCTCAAATGTCCGCCAGCAGTGGTAGCAGAATACTCGCAGCTACCTCCTGGAGTGAAGTCACTACCGAAGACCTCGTCTCCAATCTCGGTTCCAGAGAGCGCACTCGCCAGGAAGTCTTGTTTGAAATCATTTCCAGCGAAGAGAGGTTTGTCAAAAAAAAGATAAATAATAAACACTTTTACAAAGGACTCACTCAATCTACGTGACTACAGATACGTTCAAGAACTAATCAAGATGAAGGACACGTTCATCGATCCCCTCCTCCATCCTTTTTCAACTCCAGCACACTCATCGCCCCCGTCTTCATCTACTCCCAACCTCGACTTTGACTTTTACCGCCCAGACTCTCCTCAAGAATCCGCTGACCACCTTCCACCGATTGCTGCACGCTTCATGTCGCCCTCCCCCTCTGGACCACCCCCCAGCGTTACCACCTCCTTCTCAACCCGCGTCAAAGATACCCCAAATATCGACGGCGAGTCTTTAGAGTCCGAACAAGAAGACGACCAAGACGATCAATACCCCAAACGCGTCGCAAGCCCCCTCTCCAAGGTCGATCATCCGCGCTCTCCATACCGTGGCAGCACAGCTCCAAAGACATATGGACGAACAGGCGGTACCACTGTGCCTTTCCCGTCGCGATCACACTTTTCCCTACCACCTCCGCCTCGCAACCAAATGTCCTCGTCAACCCACTCTCTTGGCCGCCAACCTACCGTGGTAGAAAAAGAACGCGACCGAAAAAATAGCCAGGGCGATACGCCCCCAAAGACTAGCATGCTGAGGAAGTTCAAGAAGAGCACCTCGACTCCCACAACTGTATTGGGTGGAGTACTCGCTCCCCATCAAATTCCTGAAGATCTCCGTCGGTGTCTGGAAGTCGTAGACTCTGGCGTCCTTGATGGTCACAGGAGACTCTCGGAAGCTCTCAAGAAGCGATACGATGACCAATATCCTCTTGTCCGCTCACTTGCAGACGTCTTTGTTTCCAATGTCCGTCCCATATCAGTTTTTTTTTCAGCACGTCAAGCTCACATCCAACAGTCTGATATCTTCACAGGCTATAAGGACTATGTCCTACACCTGGAACGAGCCCTTGAATCAGTTGATGCAGCACTACACAATGTCACCTCCAAGAAGCCCAAGAACCAGGACGCAGCAGAGTGGCAGAAAGTATGCAAACTCCTTCAGAAACTCGAAGGAGATGCATGTGACAAGGGAGAGACCGGCCTCGCCATCACCCTCTCTAAACCTTTCCAACGCCTTCTCAAGTATCCCCTGCTCTTCCAAAACCTACTCTTCCACACCGACCCCAGTACGTTTGAATATGAGAGCACGCTACAGATGGTTGCCGAAATAGAAAACATCGTGCGGAGTATCGAGGATCAGAAGATACAAAGGGAGGAGCGCGACAAAACACGTGACGTATTTGCACGCATTGAAGGCTTGGACAAGGTCAAGCAGTTGGCACTACCCAAACCCTCGCGTGTGCTTGTCGAGGAACGTCCGTGCCCCACACCCGGCAACAGCCCTCTCAAAGCCTCCTCACCCCCGCCCGTCGTCAACTCTAAAGGCGTGCGTGGCAAGGCATCGTTTAAGCGTCTGAGTGACGTTCTGCAAGGGAACAATGGGATTGGAGGGAAGAAAGACCTGTGGTTTGTTGTTTTCAATGACGTTGTGCTGCAATGCCAAAGAACAGGGACCACCTCCCTTCCCCTGGTAGCTGCATTGACCTCAAGAACTAATTCTTTACCGGAACTTCAAGGCAAGGCCAAATACGCCACGACGGGCCGGAGGAACGTGCAGACTAAACCTCGAAATCTATACAAATTCATCAAAGTATATTTTTTCGGCCTTTCCACATAGGTGCTCTCTACTAATGCCATTTTATTCAGATTGAAACCTGGGCGATCGGTGATGTTATGCAGCCCAGAGAGGGTGTGGTATCGATGGAAGAGTATGTTTATCTCCTTATCAAAATAGCTGATTATAGGCTGACTTTTTTTTTTCCAGTGTTGTTCGATCGCGTGCCCAGGCCCAAACCCAGCCCAGGATTGTTCCTCTTCCCGCGGATGACGAAGATAACGAGCACGACAATGACTCGGACGATTCGGATAGGAAGAGCAAAATGAGCTTCTCTTATTGGGGTGCCGACAAGGTCACAGTCCAGAAACCGCTCGTCAAACATAATAAGCTACCCTCTAACGCACGACGAGGTGGTGCCGCTGCCGTATCATACGGTCGCGAATCGTCTGCAAACGCCAAGTTTGGCACACGACTCATGTCCGGCGATGGTACAAACGCGATTCGGCCTTCCAGCCGAAGAACCCAAGCTGCCACGCCTGCATCTAGACGGGCAAATCTCGATGATAATACCAACTATGCCAAGGCCACTGTAACCCGGCCAGCATGGGGCGCAGGAGCAGGCTCCCCGGCCCCTCCGTCCTCCAAGCGCTCTCGCAATACCTCACAAACCAGCGCTGCTACGCGCGTGGCAATACCCGCGAAACCTGTCGGCTCACCCGTTCCGTCGGAGGACTCTGGGGTAGGCTTCTATCGCCAGTATATCGCACAGGATTCGTCGCTGAATCGTGTCTGAAGTCGTAGACGTCGCAGACATGCGTTTGGCCCTCAAATCATATATCCCCTCATTTATAGTATTACCCAGGTCATTATTTTATTCCCCCCCTGCCCTTGTCCGGTCAGCATTTACTCTCCTTCATATCCACTACCCTGCTGTGACATTTATAGTGCTTACTTGTTTTACGACTGCACCCACGCTCTTTCATATCTTACCCATTCCATACAGAATAAACAGCTTTTGTTTTAATCATGAATTTCTGCATCTAATTCAACCACATGTTAGGCTCAAGGCATCACCCCAGACCCCTTGAAAATTATTCGTCTACACTATAAGCAGCGTTGTGGATGCTCACGCTCCGACCACTGGGGTCTGAGGCACATCCCCAGTCTCCGCGGGGTATCCAACTACAAGTTCAACCGTTAGCAAAAAGAAGATGGATCGAATAAAAACCACGGACCGTACGGCAGTCTTCGCAGCGGTCTCCGAAGGGAAGAGACCTATACGCTGATAAATCGACTGACCATAAAATTGGCGTCGTGTGAACTTACCGTCGAATATTTCGCGAATATAGTACGCTTCCTTGGTATCGGGAACACCTTCACTCCATCGCTCGTGCCTTTTCTCCATTGCCTCGTCAGAGATCACTGCTTCAGCGTGCTCTTTGATTCTAGGGTATAGATATTGATGAGATAAATTCGGGCAGAAGAGTAAATGAGAAAAACATACCCATCGATCCAAGAATATCCGACACCATCTGAGAACTGTTCCTTCTGTCGCCAAAGAATGGATCGGGGCAGATAGGGCTGGGAAGCAGACAGAAGTTAATGAAATGGAACCAATACATGATAAAAAATAGGTGCACCTTTCCGCCTGGGGAACAGTCGAATGCCTTTCGGAGGATATACTGCAGAAGGGTGAACTTCACATGAACCACACATAGCACACGATCATACCTTCTCCATCTTGGGGCAGCCATCTTGATCGACTTCTTGAGTTGAGCCTTTCTGGAACATCTTCTCTTTGGCATCGACGTTCATCGCGACCTCCAGGAAAGCTTTATCCAGGAACGGTACCCTAGCTTCGAGGCCCCAAGCCATGGTAGATCTAGGGTTCAATTTGAGTACAAGAACGTGTTTGCCATGACGTTGGACCTACTTGTTCGCACGGAGGCAATCTGCAGTATGAAGGTTTTTGACACGCTTCACACATTCCTGGTGGAAGGAAAGGCTATCAGGTGCAGCATGGAAATAGAGGTACCCTGAATTAATTAATGCAATTAGGGTCGGCCTTCGCGGGAGAACGATGTGATATACCTCCTAGAATTTCATCGCTTCCTTCACCGCTAAGGACCATCTTCACACCCATGGCTTTGATCTTGCGGCTAAGGAGATACATTGGTGTGCTAGCTCGTACAGTTGTCACATCATAGGTCTCCAGATGATGGATCACCTCAGGGATGGCATCTAACCCTTCTTGGACTGTGAAGACATATTCGTGATGCACAGTTCCCAGGAAATGTGCTGCTTTGCGTGCGGCCAAAAGATCGGGAGAGTTTTCCAACCCAATAGAGAAGGAATGGAGCTGAGGCCACGCAGCAAGGGTCGCTAAAAGCCCAGATAATTAGATCGTACATATGGAACGTTACGACTTTTAAGCAAACCTTCTTCCGTAGCAAGACCCGGAGTACCAGAAGGGGTTGAAGGTCCGGTAGAATATTCCTGCGCCTTCCTTTGACGGAGTTCGTATTGGGCTTGAGCTACTTTCTCGGTCTCCCTCGCAGCAATGGCAGCAATAAGACTGCTATCAAGGCCGCCACTGAGGAGTACTCCATACGGGACTTCGGACATCAGACGTTTACGGACCGCTGCTTCCAGTGTCTCCCTGATGAGTGTCAAATCGGTGGCGTTGTTGGCAATAACGCCACCCTCTTCGTCGCCAGTCCACCAGGAAGGCTGATAGTAGCGCGTTGTGGACTGGTCACGGCTATCGTACACATGGCCAGGAGGGAACGAGATAATCTTGTCACAATCGTCTACCAGTGCCTTGAGTTCAGAAGCAAAGAAAACAGCTCCAGGATATTTGGAGCTCCAGCCCTGGTACAACGTGGTAATCCCGATGGGATCACGGGCGGCAATAATTCGGGACGGAGTTACCGATTCGTCCAGAAGAACGAAAGAAAACATGCCATCGAGTTGAGAGCAAAGCGCTTTGTCGAATTTTTGATACTGGGATAGCACACTATCAGTGATGTAAGGTTACAAAAGAGGTACAATCGCATTTACCAGAGGTAAGATGACTTCGCAGTCGGAGTGAGTCTTGAACTTTACATCAGGTTCGACGCTAGCGCGAAGGGCGATGTGGTTGTAGATCTCGCCGTTGACGGCAAGGATAGTCTTGCCATCTTCACTAACAAGAGGCTGGGCACCGGTGTCTGTGGAAATGTATTAGTATTTATTCACTACAGGATGTATAAAACACTTGCCAACTCCAACGATTGCAAGTCGTTCGTGAACAAGTACAGAATCCTTCCCCACGAAGCATCCGGACCAATCGGGACCACGGTGGCGAAGACGTTTGGAGAGAGCAATGCAGTGGGCTCTCTCAGAGGATGGCTTTTCAAGGCCATGGACAGCAAATATTCCGCACATTCTAACAGTCAGATACGACGGATGAAGGGAGTCAAGGTTGATGAACCGTTCGGATTTCCAAAATTTGGGCGAAAGTTTCGTCCGATGTGACTCGTTTGGGATAGATTAGATTAGATTAGATGGAATCAGTCCCTGAAGAATGTGGGGGCCGATCAAGTTGGACAAACTGCACTAATGTCTCGAGACCGTCTTGCCGCAGCCAGGGTGCGTTCCTTCACAGTTTACTTTCAATATTCTATAGAAATACAACAGGCTCTGCGACAACAAGCTGAAGCTCCTAGCCATGAAATGAACAATCTGTCCACTCAGTCCAACCAGGCTTCACCTGACTTCTTCAATGAGGCAAGACCATACATTTCATTTCCAGACCATTCCCAACCAAGATCCTCCACAGGTTTCATCCATCCAGCAAGACATAGAGCGCGTCAATACCAACGTCCAACACATTTCTACACTGCATGCCCGAATAATCAACGTTATTGACCAGGGCCAAAGTCAGGATGTCGCACAATTGGAACAGCTAACAGCGGAAACTAGGACACTGAGTAATAGCATAAAGAACAGAATCAAGGCACTGGAGCACTCAAGTGTGGGCCCTGACATTCGGATACGGAAGAACCAGGTAATCACCCACATTGATGCATCCTTCGGACTTGTTCAAGGTCTCGGTTAGACAGAGCGCGTAGGACAGAAATTTATCGAGGCCATACAAAACTACCGACGCGTTGAGCAGGACTACCAGAAGAAGTCGAAAGAGCGCATTGAAAGACAGCTTAAAATTGGTGAGTATCTACGTGTCAATATGCTGTATCTCACAGAGAAAAAAATTAGTCAAACCCGATGCCAGTCCCGAAGAGGTGAAAGCTGTCGTGGAAGGTGGTGGTCAACAAATATTTGCGCAAGCTGTAAGCCATACTGCCTTCACCGCGCCGGAGTATTTGATATCCTAATTTCCAATAGTTGACGTCGACTTCTCGTTATGGAGAATCGCGGATTGCATTCCGTGAAGTTCAGGAGCGACAGACTGAGCTCAGGAAGATGGAAGAAACAACAGCTGAACTTGCACAGTTATTCTCAGATGTAAGGACAGCGGTGACACCCAAATTCAAATTCATACGACTGACGTATCGAAGATGGCAGTATTGGTCCAACAACAAGATGAAACTATTGTCGATATTGAAAACATTGCTGGAAACGTCGAGGAAGACACAAGGAAGGGGTACGCATCCTTCCCTTGCTCACCTTGACATGCATTGAACTCTTTTACAGTGAGCATGAAACACAGGTAGCAGTTAAACATGGTATGTTCGTCTGTGTTTATTGGGTCTGCAGGTCACTGATGGTGGGCTATTTTAGCGCGTAGCTATCGGAAAGGACGATGGATATGTTTTGGTGTTTTCATGGTTATTCTAGTCATTGTTGCGATAGTGCTGGCTGTGACGCTCACCAAGAATTGAGTGGGCACTGATGGATAGTAGTATTAAGTATGATTTATCTAACGAACAGTAGTCATTATTATAATCTTTAGGTGTTTTTGTCTATTGCTCCCTCGCAAATTCGCATGGGCCGGAGAGCAAAACCTGTGTATGACACATATTTAGAGCGTCATCAGAAATGGCGCGGAGTCGCCCGTCGCGTGTAAAAGTTTGAAGGCACAACACACACAGCTATTAGTAGAACGCCAACAGTCACCTTCCCACTCTTCGACGCAGACGCCCATGGCCAATTCAACTTCTCACAAGCGGAGAGGACGCTCCATGGAGGTGGTGGATGCGAAAGTAGCCGTCGACTTGGCTACTGCTCAAACCTACTCAGAAAATGTGTTCCTATTCGTGCCCAATCTCATTGGTAAGCGATAGATATGTGTATCATCGTCCACATAACGTTCAATGAATGACAAGGGTACTCGCGTATTATACTGGCGGGCTTATCTTTGCATTTCATGAGTTACCATCCAAAGTATTGCACGCTCGCATATGTGATATCGTGTCTATTGGACGCAGTGGATGGACAAGCCGCCCGTGCGCTCGGTCAGACTTCAAAATTTGGGGCGGTGCTGGACATGGTTACTGACAGGTCTGTGCTCTTCTTGTGTTTTGTTGAAAGTATTCAAAGGCGGGGGGGACAACAGATGTACGACGTCATGCTTGCTCTGTTATCTGGCCTCAGCGTACCCGGACGTTGCGATTCTATTTCAGTTTTTGATTGCTCTGGACTTTAGCAGCCACTACATGCACATGTACAGGTACGGGGTTGGAGATTGATTCTCTTTTTAGAACAGAGATTGACACGTCGAACCGCAGCTCGCTTGTGACAGGAGCTAAAAGCCACAAACTTGTTACGAGCGATGTAAGCCGAATCCTGTGGCTGTATTACAATGACTCTGTGAGTAGCGAAGGTCGTTGTTGTGTGTGGATAGAAGGATTGACACTGGGGGGTACAGCGGACGCTTTTTTTTGTGTGCGCGGGAAATGAGCTGTTCTACGTGTCGCTCTATCTGATGAAGTGGACGCCAACGCCTATTGGACTGCCGTCACCGCTGCATTGGCTGACGTATGCACAGGCGCTGGCAGCGGTGAGCGCGCCGATCTGCATATTGAAGAATATCATCAATGTGGTGCAGCTTTGGAAGGCGTCGAAGATTTTGGTTGGGGTTGACCTTGTTGAGAGGGCGAATGCGCGAAAAGCGCAGGAGGGGCGTATTTAAAGTACTTATGTAGTGCAATGAATGTTGTGTTGTGATCTGGTGACACGTGAGGCTGGGTGGGATGGGACGAAGGCTTTTGCGAAAAACAAACGGGTTGAATGCGGTCTCCAGCTGTGCTCCGGAGGTCAAAGGTCCTCCTCTTCACCCCTCGCTCCACCACTCCCTCCACCCTCGCTAACGTACCCGTCCGCAGCACCACCCGTTCTCTCAGAAAGCGCCTCTCCACCGCCTCAAACCCGCCCCCGGACGACGACAAGCCAGACGACTTGAGGTCAAAACTTAGGAGAGCACGTATCTCCCTCCCAAAGGAGCCAGAGTCTCCTCTCATCGACCTTCCAGACGATTTAGACATCCTCTGGACTCCAACCCAAGAACTCGACCCTTTCCATGCCTCGGCTCTTCCCCCTCAAGAAAACTTTGACGATGCTCTCAACAAGCTCCTCATCACCCTCCATCCACAGACACAGCATCGTGCCACTTATCTTTCACCCCTTGGCCCACCAACCGAGCCCACTCTCGCTCTCTACTCACCCATCGAAGGTGGCGACTACATCATCGACGCCACTGTAGCCGAGCTAGCCCGTCGCACTGACGCCGAAGTTCTCGTATTGGATGCCGTTCAGCTTGCTGCAGGAGAATGCGGCCAGTTTGGTCCTGGTTTGTTTCCTATTCCCTCTTTCGTAAAACGTTCACATTTAACTCTCTCTTTGCAGCAGCCAATTCCCTTACTTTCCCTCGTAATCCATTGCATTTTTCTTCCACCACCGTTCCTTCCAAGTCAAACGCCACCAGAAGCCCAGCGGATGAAGATGACGATGCTGATTCTGCCTTCATTCCACCCAAGATATCCCTTGCCCTTATGACTCCTTCGAATACCATGCAGAATCGTGCAATACTCACGTCTGCTGCTCGTCGGACATCACCTCCAACCAAAGACAAAATCTTTTTCGACGCTCTTGTTAACACCCCCTCAAAAATCACGCAAGTGGCCCAAAAGAACCGTCCGCGTCTCGTATATATACGTGATTACCCAACGCTCGCTTCAACCTCTTCCTCATGGTACCCAGCCCTTCTATCCGCTGTGCGTGAGCGTCGCAAGGGCCCTATATCCCGTCCTTCATCTCCCGTCAGCAACCCAATGACGATAATATTTGGAATGACCCCATCCATAATACCTTCAGCATCCCACAGTGGCTCAGGCAGCAACTTGGTCAGCATGCTCATGAACCGTAGCTCTTCTGCAGCCCAGTTCTCATCTACTCCCAAAGCTGGGAAAAGTGACTGGGGTGAGGATGATGTTGCCGAAAGGGCCCGTGAAAAGCGGCTTCGGGATCGATTGAAGAAGTGGGAGAGTGGTGATACCGTCCTTGCTGACGAATTCCCCAAGCTTTCAACTTCCGAGGAAAGTGAAGAGACAGAAAATCGGCCGGACATTATCGTCATTGGTTCCTTAGGACCAGGACTTCCTGGTTCAAGTCCAGCTTCATCTAACAATTCTCAGAACAAATCTTCCTTCTTTCGGACATCCATACTGATACCAAAGGTCCGCTCATTGACTGACGAACGCGCTGCACGTATTGCGCGCCGTCACGAGATCAACGAACTCACCATGCGCATGGGCATTGGTGCCGCTGGGGGTATTTTAGAAGAGGCTGTAGCACCATCTCAAGACGTTCCCTCGGAACCTTCGTCTGAAACTCCGCCAACCAAAGTGCTTTCAGACACCCACCACCAATCAGAACTTCTTGGACAGGCCACGCATGGACAGATGTGGGAAGATTGGGGGAACAGGATAGAGGTCTGGTCTGACGTTCGGCGTATCGCAGACCGCGCTCTCGGGAACACCTTGGCATCTAGTGCATTAGCTACTTCGGAGGGACCCACGCTGGAGTCCACTGTTGTGCCATGGTCCGCTGTTCATGCAGCGTGGGCAGCACATCGCTCTGCAAAAGACCTTCGATCGTCCTGGCTCAAGGAGGCATTTTCAGTCCACAAAGTTGCTTGGGAGCATGAAAAAAGCGAAGACAGTCAGAAAGAGGAAACGCATGAACATATCGACGAGGTGGTCGAGCGGATTAAAAATGAAACAGAGCTTGAACGCCACGAGGAGAGGCTTCTGGGATGTATTGTAGATCCTGGTATGTGGAACATGTATTGATAACGTGGGTAGATTCTATTGACTATCTTCCCCCTAGCCTCGATGCCAACGTCATTCGACCAAGTCCATCTACCGGCTCACACAATCGACTCCGTGAGGACAATTGTATCACTACCCTTGCTGCACCCAAAGGCCTTCCAGCACGGAATTTTGAAGCAGCATGGTATGACGGGTTGCCTTCTCTTTGGACCACCAGGTACTGGAAAAACGCTCGTTGTCCGTGCGTTGGCAAAGGAAGCAGGATGTCGGATGTTAATGGTGTCACCTTCTGATGTCATGGACATGGTAAGCACGATCCTTTCTGGATGTTCATTCTCCTAAAACAGTCGTGCAGTACGTCGGAGAAGGGGAGAAGCTGGTCAAAGCTCTGTTTACTTTAGCCCGACGATTATCTCCCTGTGTGGTATTCCTCGACGAGATTGACGCCCTCTTTGGTGCTCGCATGTCTGCACGCGAAAGCGGAGGCGCGTTTGCCCACCGAGGCGTCATTACCGAGTTCATGCAGGAGATGGACGGTCTCAAGTCGTCAAAAGAAGACAGTGTAATTGTTATTGGTGCAACGAATCGACCATTCGACTTGGACGATGCCGTCCTTCGTCGCCTACCGCGCCGTTTACTCGTCGATCTCCCTGGTGAGAAGGAACGGGGAGGTGCGTTCACTCCATGTTCCGTGACATAAATAAACCTCTGCTAACCAGTGTTGCAGAGATTCTAAAGATTCTTCTTCGTGACGAAACGCTGGCTACCGATCTCGACATCAATGCACTAGCCAGAAAAACAGAAAGTTTCTCCGGCTCAGATCTTAAACGTAAGTGTGACTGTTCAACTACCACGTCATTTCCTAAATCTGTCTTATTCTTCAGACCTTTGCGTTTCGGCAGCTTTGGATGCCGTCAAGGAGAACATGAAGCTTCCATGGGCCACTGATTCGGCTCAAACAACACCACCGATTGAAGTCGCATCAACACAAGCCTCTGAATTCACATCGGATTCACAAGCATCTACAAGTAGTATAAATGCTGCTCCTGACTCATCTATTACAGCCAACCCCAACAGTGAATCCACCGTTTCTGAATCTCTGTCGGTCGTCGCAGAGCCTGCACCAGATCAGCCCACTCGCATTCTCCATCTGCACAATTTCGCCAAAGCTCTGAAAGAGATCACTCCATCAGCTTCTGAATCGTTAGGCAGTCTTGCGGAGCTTCGCAAGTGGAATGATGAGTTTGGGGAGGGTAGAAGAGACAAGAAGCGTCAACAATTTTGGGGCAAAGGACGTTTTGGATTTACAGACAAGGCCAACAAGGAAGGAGAGAGTGGCCGGGTTGTCCACTCTGCTTTTAAACCTTCAACAGTAGTAAATGATTCACAATAAACGATCTACATAGACAATCATAATTTCAATGCATTTATAATTTCGTAGATTAGACATATTTTACCAGTGGGTTGTATATATCTTCATTTCCTCGCGCTTTTTCGTGTGGTTTGAGAGACTTTCTCTTTCTTAACAGGTTCTGCATCTTCGGCGTCTACGTCCATATTTTCGTCTTGCGCCGTTTTCGCCTTCCTTGTTCGTTGCGAGCGTTGAGGCCCTGGCTGGGATGGGGGCTGGCTCGCATCAGGCTCGTCGTCGTCGGGTTCTTCGGGTTCTTCAAATTCTTCCTCATCATCACTAACATCGTTGCGTGCATATCGTTTGGCATCATCACCATCTCTGGCGGCTCCTTCGCCTACCGGGATAAGAGGCTTCTCAGAGTGAGTTGCAGGCCACTCTGTTCTGCATGATGGGCAAGTACTCTGGCGTCGTCTGTAATTTGTGAAGCAATGATAGTGCAACCGTGTTTTGCAATTGTTGGTCGGACAGGCGGAACCACGTGTAAGTATCTTTGGGTACTTGTGAAAAGGAATAGTATAACGATGATGAGCGCACGAACCTCCATACAAATGGTGCATTCTATCAAGACATCCGCATAGTTGGATTTCAAGTACGGAAGCAGCTCAAGTAAAGAGCGCGTAGAAAGGGAATATCGTCCGCGTCTGAAGAAAATGAGCATGGAAGCACGATGGTAAAATTGAGGCCAACGTACTTGCTCTTGACAAGCCACCCTTTAGCAACAAAACTGCCAAGGACAACCTCAGCCTGAGTTTTGGTCATGTTTGACTTGGGCTTAATGTTGCTGACTTCGCGGAGTGCTGCAGTAGATGAGGCAGAGAATGATTCGCGAGGGGCAGTCATTATGATGTCGATCTATTGTATGTCAGTTCTCTGAATGGTACCAATCACAGGAAACATACGATGGCTTTAAAGTAAGAAATTTCTGCTGGGCTGTACTCACTCGCCATCTGCGCAATTTCGTCGTCCTTTCTGTTGACCTAAATGCAGATTGATAGGCTGCCCTTCGAGCTGGTGACCAAAAACTCACCAAAGCATACATTTCTTTTCCAGAACTTTCATCATGTAGATGACGGAACTCGAGGTCCAGACCATCGAGTGATTTGTTAATTTTTATTACAAAAGCGTCCCAGGCATCTCTTCCAGCAGGGATATGCAGCCCAAGTTCGGGGTTTGCGGCTGAAGGAGTTGTTAGAAAGCAAGGGTTCCAGAAAAAAAAGAGACAATAACCATTCACTGCCTGGATAGACTTTTGCCAAAGGACCTGTGCGAGCTTTGTCGAGAGAATAGCGCGAGAGAAGACTGCCTGAAGGAAGACACGCGGGACATCGTCTGATGAAGCCATGAAGACGCGTTGTGGTGTAAAACAAAAATGGACGCGTTGTGGCATTACTAAATGCGGACAATAATCTGGTGTCGTAATTTACACGAGTACTAGACCTCCTCACGGCTTTGGCACCCGCAGCGTCTTGCTCACCATTGCCGCCGCCCACAATGCTCCCACCAAGCTCACAACATGCAGCTCACCACGTCCTCCTGCCTCACCCCATATCGTAATTGTCCCCAATGGAAGACCTTGTTGACCCTCAATCCACCCTTTTTTGGTCCAGTACGCTAACACGGACACTAGAGCTAGCGATGAAGGGATTGGTAGGCCTTCGAAATATTTGGCCTTGCCACCTGAATCTTTCGGTACCAGTGCAACGGTTGCGTTAAAACGGGCGAGTCGTGCGAGCCCACAACATATGAACCCGGTGAGGACCACCGTATCTAGGTATGTACGCAAACCCACTGCGAAAGCTAGTAACGATGGAGCTACACCAAATGAGATCTGTGACGTAAAAGTTTGGTCAGGCTCACCCGAGAAGGGCGAGGTAGAGGAAAGGACATACCAAGTCAGCAAGGCTGTCGAGTTCCTGGCCAAGCATGCTACTGGACTTCCTCCACCTCGCAACCTTGCCATCAAAAAAGTCGAACATGAGGCCAGCAAGCGGAAGGGCGAGGGCTGACCACAGGTAATCGAGGTCGCCAGTAAGGAGATAGTTTGCGGACGAAAACACTGAAAAAGATCCACAGACGCCATTCATTATAGTGACAAGGTCTGCCAGACGGAAGTTCCTAGGGAAGAAAGAGGTCGGTGAGGAGAAAGTGATGATAGGATGGGCAGAACTAAACCTGACTAGAGAAAAATGGCCTTCTGTGTCCTGGTACTGATGTAGGGCATCAGCTTCGGGCTGCGCGACGGTGGCAGGCTTTTCGGAAGACTTTCGTTGATTCATGGATGGAGTTCAACGTCGCCGTCCAGTGGGACCTTCTGGCAGCAATGAAAGTCGGCCTTAAAGTCGCGGCTATGTCCGTGTAAATCACGTGTAATTACCGCACCATGTGGCGCATTACACTACAGTACATATACAGTTAGTTACTTAGCATATAAATACACATCTAGCGCTTCAGGCCTGTCGACTTTGTGGCTTGATTTTCCGACGCTTTTCTTCGGTCGGATCTTCCGCCACATCAAAAACAACTCCGGGTCGTGCCCTGCGTAACTTTCCCCCTGTGAGCTCCCGCACCTCCGCTGCTTCCATCTGTCTCCACTCCTGGGTTGCAGTGAATACATCTCTCAAAGAAGGAAGCTGTATCGGAGGGGGCTGTGTACTGTGCATAGAAGCAGTCGGCGACCCTATAATCGTATTGGGCTAGGACACAGGCATCAGTTACTGAATTGGATTCCGTAGGTGACAAAGAACTCACTGCAGTCCCGTCTTGCGCCTCCAGTGACGCTGCCGAGACTCTCCGATTCCTCTTTGAAGTTAAATACCGGAATGGAGTAAAAACCTTGTTAGGGCTCTTGCGATCTGGTATTGGTTGTATTTGCGTCGGTACTGATATCGAGGGAGGCGTGGGCCGTGATGAGGCAACTTTGTTGACTTGGATAGGCGCTTTGGTGGTAGCGTTTTTATCCTCTCCTACTTTTACTCTTACATCGTTACCACCTCCACGTTGCTTTGTGAGCTTTGTGGTTTCATTTTCTTGAACTGGTGGCTGGGAGCTTGATTTGGATTTGAAGATGCTGAATAAGCCCCTTCTCCGTGCGGATGTCTGAGAAGAGAATGATGCTGGCAGTGAAGTACGAGATTCCGTGAGTTTCAGAGCGGTAGGAGCAAGCGAAGAGGGCGTTCTAAGAAGAACTGAGTCTTCAGATGGCTTCCGGGACACCTCACGATCGAACACCGAATGAGCCACGCCAGAAGTAGGAATGAGGTTCGAGTAATTTGCATCTGAGCGTACCCCAGATGCATTTGCCGTTACAGTGGATCGTATATGAGAACCAGAAGTCTGGCCATTTGATGTTCCAGGAGTAGGACGTGATTCCGGCGTGTGATGCGGAGCCATAAACCGCGTAGAAGCCAAAGGTGTTCGTGATATCGATACCGGATCGATAGATGATGGTACATGATTATGGGATGGAGTGGATACATTGTTTGGCTGGCGAGATTGCGAAACTTGGGACGTTGTTAATACATGGTGAGTGGAAGTGGGGTCCATAAGAGAAGTGGATGAAGCATTGATAGGTCCATTTGCTTGCCCTCGATTCCGTGCAGCTTCGTTTCGTCGTATCGTTGCATTGTGCCGGGAGGTTGCGGAGGGAGCAGTGGCTAAGGATGAAGGCATATTATGGGCATGTTTATAATATGTTTTGTCGTTGTCATGATTCTGTGTGCTAGGCAAGCTAGGGATGATCGAGATAGCAGGAGTAGTATGAGTTGGGGCCGGGGATGAATGCGATTGCGCAATAGGAACAGGCCTTTGCGAACGTTTAACGTGATTTTGTTTCCGAGATGCTTTCTGCGAAGAAACTTGCTCCTGATTCGGAACATGTGCTACTGCCGCGACAAGCCCACCAGTGGTAGCCTGCGGAGGGTGTATGGAAGAAACTAGTTCCGGCTTATGTGACGCCATGCTGTGCTCCTGATTGCGTGATGTTCCAGGTAATTGCTGGTTGTAGTTAGGAGGAAGATTAGAGGTAGCCTCAACACCTGTTAAAGGGCTCCCCTTGCCAGTTGCCTGTCGGTGTGAGGTCTCATTAGGATCGTGATTTCGTGATATTGTATGCGATTGTACTAGTTGATGAGATCCCAATAGAACAGGTGAATGAGAAACGGCGAGAGCCGCAGGAGGGGGCTTCTGAAGATATACGACATCTTTGTTATCATGGGTCATACGTGATTGTACAGGCAACCCATTATTCTGTGGATAGCCGTGGCCATCGTCTGTTGGCATTGATGCAGACACAGGAAGGTGACTCTGCTGGGATCTAGATTGCTCCAATGCGGTTTGTGTGCTGCTCTGCGCCACGACGGCTCGAGAGCCGGGTTCGTGTGAGGGCTTTTGCGAAGGACGACGATCACTGGGAAAGAGAAATGGTGGCTCAGGCTGCATGGATTGAAAAACAGGTAGTTCAGGGCTCGGCTTCAGCCCAATGAATTGGTGAGTATGTGAGATGTCCGTTGAAATAGCCGTGGAGTCATTCACTCTCAAGACAGGAGCCTGCGTCGAGAATGGGTTCGACAAGAGCTCTGCCAGTCTAGGATTCTGTATGGAACTATGATGTTCTCCTGGTACACCTAAACATTGAAGAGGATCTCTCGACTGGTCCCGTAAGGCCCCAGTTGTACCATCATGATCGAGAGTTGCAGGAGTGCGCGACAGTTTGGAACGCTGCGTCGCATGGATGTCTGTTTGAGGCGGCATGTTGGCAACCATGCCTGAACAGATGTCAGAATGAACATGCCAATCGCTTGAAATACAAAGTCTGCACCTTTTTTATCGATGACTGGCAATTCAATTCTGGTAGCAGGGGGTGCTGCCGTCGATGTCCTCAATGGAGGCTGTTTCTGGTTATCATCGACCGAGGCACGGTTGTGCAGTCGATCTTCGGTAAGTGCATTGGAGGTATGTGGAGATTCATTGGATGTGTTGTTAGGCGGTGCGCCCTCAGCTGGACCAGCCCTCAAAATGGACGTTTGAGCCTGTTCAGTATGGTGGCTTGCTTTCGTATCTGCCGGCTCTTTAGGCGCCATCGAAGTGCCATCTATTGATGGCGCAATAATCCCTGCACCAATGAAGTGTGAAGTATTGACAGGCCCGGCTATCGCAGCCGTCATGTGAGAGTCGAGAGAACGATATCTCGAGCTCATGGCTGTCGAAGGTCGCTTAATCGTTGGTGCTATTTTCATGTTATCAGTGGAAAATTCTCCCGGCACCCCAGTAGGATGTACAGTAGCAAGTCCAACATCTATTCTTGTCGAGCCATGCTCACCACTAGTTTGACGATGACCCATTGCTGTTATAGATCGCGGCATATGATATCCAACCTCTGTACGAGACTGCCCCGACATCAGAGGCACCCCATATTCTGGTCTTTGCTTGGGGACATCTGATGGTGTAGCGAACGGTTTGTGCTGATCATTATGACTCTTCATACCATCCCTTACACGCACCTGAAGAGAAAAAATCAGCTCAATGGACAGAAATTGAGTCAGGCTACGGACAAAATCAGCTGCGGTGTTGTCCGAAGCCGTCATTTCTTTATCCGCTGCCAGTGGTGCAGAAGATAATCCAGTGTCCCTCAGTCCCGAAGAGACGGTTACGGACGCGTCTAAATGGGATGATCCTTCGACGCTGGCTGTCCTCGTGTTGTTATGCATAGAATTGACAGCATTACCATGGACCAAACCACCTGTGTGATGTGATTCGCCATGTTCGCGTAGACGCACATCGAGGTACGCCTTAGGCGTGGACGGAATGATCAAGCCAGGTTCGGTCTTTGCATAAGCTTGTTCAGACGGGATCGAGGTATGTTTCTGCACATCATTCACAGTCTGGTTGGGATATGAAGTTGGCACCGTAAGAATCAAAGGCGACTGCGAAGAAGCCTTGTGAAGGGGTGTGCTGATGCCATGCATTGTCCTTGTATGACTCTGACTCGCGGTGTGATCGCCGTATGCGGTAGACACCATCCCTGTTGTCCTTTGCTGTGGTGCTATTTGATACGTCGATGGTGGCCTTGACTGGGCTGGGCCCTCTGTCGCATTGGGAGGCCGTTCGAGAGGGAGCATAGTAGGAACATGCGGAAAAGATTCGGGTATTGGCGGTCTTTGTGAACGGGATGCACTTTCAGTGGTGGCCGATGATGGTTGAAGCGGGAGCGAAGATGTGCGAGCATCCTTGAAAGCGCCATTTGGCAGGTCCTCTGAAGGTCTCCGTGAAGGATATGCCTGAGACTGAAATGCAGTATCGACGGAAATGCCTTGAGTATGCACATCTGCCAATCCATGCTCTCCTTTAACTTGTTTTTCTCCAACCACCTCAAATTCAAGTGAACGTCCATTTGGGGTTGGGACGGAAAAAGATAAGGCTTGATCCAGTTGCGGTGGGGCCAAATTTGCATAATTAGGTGTCATATGAAGTGCATCATTTGATGAAGGATGAGATTGAGAGGATTCGAATGCCACACCAGAAGTGGCGAGGGAAACAGTAGGACGTACTGGCTGTCTTTTTCGATCTGATCCCTGAGGCGCTACCGAAGGTGGATTATGTTCAGTTGCACTGTTCGTTGCGAATGGGGCAGCTCGAAAAAAATTCGATGCACTTTCTGAGCCAATGTGGTGGTGGGGCGGATGCTGGGGTGGAAGTATTGCCTGAGCGGCTGACTGCCTGGGAGGAAGTCCTTCCTTAAGCCCTACGTGCGCCCCCCCACCCATGAACAGAGATGCCACTCCGTCCATACCCTCTGGAGCCTTAAATCCTGTAGGTTGCAGCATTCGTTCTAATGCTGCTGGGCGGGAAGAATGATCTAGTAGAACTGTTGCCTTTGAAGTAGTATCATATGTATCATCTTCCTGCCCTGTCAGTGCACGGTGCCTCGATGCCGACGACTCCGTACGTTTCCTGGAAAGATCCTCGACCACGGGTGGATTGGAAGGTACCCTGCTTGCCACATGCACGAAAGGCACCTGAGATATTCGTTCAGAAATCTGAAGGTGCTGATTTGCGCTCAGAGCTGTTGGTCGTCGTGGTTGGGTTGATGAATAGGAAGCCGCTGGCAATATTCCTGCCTCGTAAGGCCGAGGTTCTTGGGTATCCAGTGTGCGAGTAAAAGGGGCTATGGTGCCGATATACGGCGAAGCGGAAGGAAGCAAGGGCGTTTGCGCCTGCAAATATTCCTCGTGATGGGCTGGAGTGCGATTTTCCCTTAGATCCTTCTGTAAAGATTCATCTTGCAAATCTTTGTGACGGTTTTCTGTGGTACGCGAAGGTAACCCATTCTACGAGAAATGAAAATCGTCACACCAAGGGGAAAAGAGGCATAGTCGTAAAATTACAAACATTCAGTACGTGGCGAGTGTTGCGAGCCTCACGCAATGCGGCCTGTTGAGATGCGCTGGAATACTTCGTGGCCGTCACAGCCACATGCTGCAGAAGAGGGTGAACAATTGCTGACACTTCGGAAATTCAGAAGACTCACAATATCAGGGTGCTTCTCGACAGTTTGAGTATTCCGTTCGAGGGTAGCAACGTTTTCTACCAAATGAGTGGATGGTTTGTGTGAAGATAGCCTTTCTTGGTTAAATAACCGCTGGAAAGACAAACCTTTGGTTGGCTAGAAAGGCAATGTTATAACGGGGCCATCAAAGACGGATAATATGAGAATGACTACCTGCTCATACTCATTGACTTTTGACATGGTCGGAACACTGGTTTCAGCAGATTGCTGAGGATTGAACGGCTTGCTATTGGTTTGAACCTGTTCTAAGGCATAAGTGTCTACGATGGTTATGAATGATACACCACCGACATAATCTTTACGTGTTGGTACATCAAATTCACGAGGGGTTATTGTAGTGGACGGGAGTCCCTGTCGGGATAGCTGCTCGGTAGAGGTATTACCAAGGTGTTCCAGAGTAGTTTTCACATTCTTGGCTTGGTTTTCTTTCGAGTTCGAGGCGAAAGTAGGCTGGCGAAGGTGCGCTAACGCAGGGTCTGAAGGAGCAGAGGGGACAGAATCACGCCTTTTCCGAGTGTTCATTTGACTCTATTGAGGAAGTCAGACAGAGGGTTCGAGTTGATGAAATCTATCGTATCACCAATCACCATTACAGGAGGGTTTACCGCTTCAGCGTCAGTAAGGTTCCGTTTATGTTTCGAGAGTTTTGGTAACTGCTTTCGAGGTGAGCTATCCGAAGTAGTTTCATCGTTGGCTGGAAGGTGTCGGTGTCGTACGTGAGGATGAGGCTGGGATATGGCAGCAGAGCCCCACGCTGTTCTCTCGGGTTCGTATCTTTTGTCCAGGTAATTGTGCCTGTCTTTACGCACATCTACACTGGAATCGCGCTGGCGAGGGGCTGCCTCGTGCCGTCTATACTGTTCAGTGTTCCCATCCCGGTCTTGTTCTTGGCGTCGCCTGGAATTTGAATGGAGGTTTTTTTCGTCCTGGAGGTCTCTGTAGACTTCAGGGAGTCTGCTCGCTGCAAAATTCTCTTTAGGTGGTCCAAGTGCTTCCAAATCATCTTCATATTCTTTTGTCAGCTTTCGGCGATTGTCATCCCTCCCCGTTGTTCGTCCTTTCCGATCAGGAGCATTTCGTTCCCTGTAGCGGCCGTCGTCCCGTCGTCCCTCTTCTCGCCTCTCGCCATTGAAGATTTCTTGGCTCTGCTCCCGGGTAGCATATCTCCTGGCGTGGCGATCCTTCTGACTTTCGCGCTCTCCTTCGCGCTCCCTGCCCCTTTCGCGCTGTCTCTCGTGCTCTCGAACCCTCTCGCGATGTCTTCTTTCTCCCTCTCTCTCGCGAACCCACTCTCCATCTCTCCCTTTCTCTCGTTCTTTGCGATCTCTGTCTTTACCTCTCTCCCATTCTCTTTCCATGTCATACCTTGCCTCGTCTTTGGCCTCCCGCCCATGCCCATATAGGTCTTTCCTCTCTGCCTCCCAAATTCGACCTCTCTCCCGATCTTTTCCCTTATACCGGACTTGGTCAAAATCTTCCAGATATCTTCGCTCATCTTTGAGTTGCGCGGAATTAGGGTCATTCTCGCTGCTGCGATTTTCCTTCTCTCGTTCTCTCGTCGAACTCCCGAATTTACCATCTGGGTGTCTAACATGGCGGGCGGAGTCATCCGTACGTGTTGTAGAAGCTTGCTGGAATGGCTGATTCCGGATTTCTGAGGGTCGAGAATACTGGCTTGTCGACCATCCAACCGAGTTTTCAGGGTATTTGGGGACTGGATAAGATTGTGGTGGGAGCATGGTGGTGGCGGTTGTTCGAGAATGAGCCGCTTTGTGGGAACCTTTTCCAGTTGAAGGATACGTCGCATGATTATATTCAGGAGGCATGGAGTGGGGTTCATAACTAGGGTCTCGAACTCGAGGAGCACGGCTTGAACTGCGTTTTTCACCTGTACGATGGCCGCTGAGAGTTGCATCAATAGGTTCTTGGTTTGCCCGATGGAGAGTTCGCTCGTCATTGGTCTTTGAGGCAGGTGGCAACCAGACCTGGTATGTGGGACTTGAGTCATTCGTTGTTTTGCGCGCGCCAGAATGGCCTTCTGAGATGCGCTGGAAGAAGCCCCTCATCCAACGTTGGTCTGAGGGAACAGCGAAGGAGATGTAACTCCTGTGAAAGCTCCGCTCCTTGGTAGCAGAATACTAGGGGGAAAGACACGCGGAGTATAAGCGTAAGGGATGCTTTCGACATGAGGCGAAAGCAGCTCCAGTAAAACGTCGCCACTTTTGGAAAGTTTAAGCGACGCCTTGAGGTATCTGATCAAGGTAGGATCAACGTCAGATTCATAGAATTAAGACCGATATCTTCAAAATAGCATGAAGAGTCACGAGTTGGACTTGTAGACACACGTTTCCGTCGTCATCGATCATCGATCATCCTTTGGTACAACGTAGGCCTTGTTACTGTGTGTATTATAGATATCTGAACGGAAACTATTCAAACGACAGTGTGTAGTAAGATATATATGTTTGCATCAACACACGAAACCATCAAATAACAGAAACACTGTTAGTGTGTTCTGATGGCTTAAGTGTGCAAGGCAGGGGCCCAGGAGCCACAAGGGCAGAACCCAACCCATCAGCCTCAGAACAAGGCTGAAAAGCAAATCATGGCTCCTGAGGTCAATTTTACACGATTTTGACTCATTACAAGACAGTAGGACAGCGACAAGGCTGTAGAAGACACTGAGGTCTTCCTGTCTAGACAATTTAAGGATCGTGTGGATAGAAAGCGTCGATGTTAAAACAAGAAGAAGCAGCCTCACGGCGAAGGGAAGAGGGTTGGGGTCAACTCAATCGAGATGGGGCAACAACTAGGGCTTCACGGTCGATGCGCTTTGTAAAGAAAAAAAAAGTGTGAAAATGTTTGATTTATACATTTCGGAACATGCCGTGGTTTCGGCGTTGGCCGAACGGCAGCTTCCATGAGTCTTGACTTTGTAATTCACTCCGTATCGCTCGTCCAGCCTCGTATAACATTACGCGTTCCCTTCATACTACACAAATTCGTACTCAATCACGTTTCGCCTATTTCCTCAATACCTGGCAGTACTTGGTTGATTACTGATTCGGGAGTTTCTGGCCTCGATGGTACGCCTTTTTAGCCGCCACTGTCTTTCCTCATCTTGTCACATTGATACTTCAGAACGATACCATGGACGTGCTAGACGAGAAGCAGAACGGTGCGGCTCCAATGGAGATTGATGAAGTTGTATCTGTCAGGGATCGTGAGTTGTGTGCCCCTAGGCTGGTGCCCTTCCTGTTTCTAACAATTGTGTCGTCATCGTACAACAGATGAAGCCTTTGCTGCCAAACATATGCCAGACCTGGGACACGACGTAAAAGACTTTCAGGTTTTCACTTGGCGTTTAACAAACTGGAAGAAGTTGGAGAAGAAGCTAACTAGTCCCGAGTTTGATTGTGGTGGTCACAAATGGTTCGATCGCAGCGCTCCTTTCTCCTGTCGTTTTACTGACGAAGCGCATCATTTCAGGCGAATTCTTCTGTTTCCCTTCGGTAACTCGAATGCCCCACCAAATGACACCGTCTCTGTTTATCTCGACTATGCGGAGCCCAAGAAAGCGCCAGAAGGGTGGCACGCGTGTGCTCAGTTTGCTCTTGTAATCTCCAACATCCATGATCCAAATATCTGTACAGTGAGCCGTATGTTTGAAGTTGTTCGGGGCTGGGATATCTCTCATCCTCATTACGCAGATGCACATCACCGGTTCATCGCAGAAGAGTGCGATTGGGGCTTCACTCGATTCAGTGAACTCCGCAAGCTCTTCAGCATCCAAGAAGGACACAGTCGGCCCACCATAGAAGAGGAGTCAGCTGACATTACTGTCTACGTCCGAGTTCTGGAAGACCCGACAGGTGTCCTCTGGCACAACTTCGTGAAGTATGTCCTGCGTCGCCGTCAATTGCATGATCTGATGTTCATATTTCTCTAGTTATGACTCCAAAAAGGAGACTGGCTGTGTTGGGCTCAAGAATCAGGGTGCTACTTGCTACATGAACTCCTTACTTCAATCTTTATACTGTACACGGTATTTCCGAAAGGTGACTCTAAAATCTCCCGTGATTCATGTCTCATCTAAATCTTCTCTTCAAGGCCGTGTATGAAATTCCTACTGAAGATGATCATCCTACCGAAAGTGTTGCTCTCGCTCTACAACGTGTCTTTTATCACCTACAGACTTCGGATCAGCCTGTTGGTTAGTCTTTTTTTCCGCCATTCAACATACTTTTGCTGATACTTGAGAAAGGGACGACTGAATTGACAAAGTCGTTTGGTTGGAAATCCCTTGATTCATTCCTTCAACATGATGTACAAGAATTCAATCGTGTACTTCAGGACAAACTAGAGTCCAAGATGAAAGTAAGTTGTTCGCTCCACTCGATATCCAAGCACCGGTTTAAAGGGGGGAAATTCAGGGAACAAAGGCAGATGGGGCCATTGCCAAACTCTTCGTCGGCAAAATGAAAAGCTACATCAAATGCGTCAACGTCGACTACGAATCATCTAGGATTGAAGAATTCAATGGTATACCCCGTTATCAACACACGATACCTTGCTGCTGTTCTCATCTTGTTCATAGACATCCAACTCAACGTCAAGGACATGAAGAATCTCTATGAGTCGTTCAAGGACTATGTTGCCGTTGAGATGCTTGAGGGCGAGAACAAGTACCAATCAGAAGGATTTGGACTCCAAGATGCCAAGAAGGGTATCATATTCGAATCTTTCCCACCCGTGCTCCACCTGCAGCTCAAGCGTTTTGAGTATGACATTCAACGCGATGCCATGGTGAAGATCAACGACAGGCATGAGTTCCCTTTCGAGATTGACCTGGATGAATTCTTGGACACCAGCGCCGATCGGTCACAACCCTGGATTTACAAGCTCCATGGTGTTCTGGTGCATTCAGGCGATCTTCATGGTGGACATTACTTTGCGTTGATTAAACCCGACCCTGAAACAAGATGGTTGAAATTCGACGATGACCGTGTAACCCCCGTCACCGACAAGGAAGTGCTAGAAGAGAATTACGGCGGTGAAGCTTTGAACGGCATGCCTCCATCGTTGCAACGCAATCAAGTTCGAGCCATGAAACGTTTCACGAATGCTTATATGCTGGTTTACATTCGGGAATCTGCGATTAACGAAGTCTTGGCTCCATTTACTGAAGAAGATACGCCCCCACATCTGAGCAAGTATAGTTATATCAGTAACATTCTTCGTGCTCATGACTCTGTTTTTACAGAACGCAGATTGGATGAAGAGCGCTTACAAATCGAGGCCAAGAAAAGGGAACGTGAGGAACAGCATCTTTTCCTCACCGCGAAAGTCGGTTTTTTATCAGTTCCACCTCATGAAATGGCTGTTGATTGGTTTGGTTTCAAAGGTCATTACAGACGAAACCTTCTCCAGCCACGAGGGCTTTGATCTCGCATCTTTCGACGAAAAGAACTGGCCGCCGTCCGACCTACCAAGTTTCCGTGTTTTGAAACAGGAAACTTATGCCACGTTCAAGAGTCGCGTGGCACAGCATTTCAACTACCCCGAGAGCCAGATCCGCTTGTGGGTGCTAGTAAATCGACAGAATAAAACTGTTCGACCAGATACTCATATTCCAGAAAATGAGCCTGCACTCAGTAAGTGGAAAAGTTTGCATGTAATCCAAATCCTAAATTTGATACAGCTGTTGAACTCATCCGAAACAACATGGCGGCTAGACAGAATGACCTTCGTCTATACCTTGACGTGATACCAGATCCATCCAAGGTATGTATGACCAGCGACTGGGATATCAGTTTGACCAAAATTGTTATGACAGCCCGATCCTCCCCCCCAATCTATTATGATTTTCCTCAAACATTTTGATACCTCCAAACAAACCTTGCTGGGTGTCGGTAAGACCTACATGTTGAGGACGAGCAAAGTTGGTGATCTAGCTGTTGTCATCAATGAGAGGATGCGTTGGACACCAGGAACACCACTGAAGCTATATGAGGTATCTGGACCTAGCCAAGGTTAATCCTTTACATCTTTAACCCTTTATCATTCTTTAGGAAATCAAGCCCGGGATGATTGAACTTATGAAACCTAAACTATCTTTCGCTCAGAGTGAAATTCAGGATGGTGATGTCATCTGCTTCCAAGTTGATTTACCTGAGAAGGAGTAGGGGATTTCTTTTCTACTCTAATTTTTTTTCGCTAACAGTCCATTAGGGTTCACGACCTTGAGAGCCAAGGGCTATACTCCAATCCTGTGCAATTCTACGACTTCCTGCAAAACCGAGCCATGATCATTTTCAGACCGAAGTCGGAAGAACCTGATCATGACCATCCGGAATTTAACCTCATTCTAAGCAAGAAGCAGAATTATGACACGGTGCGTCTGTGGCAGCAAATACTGTATCTTGCCTCATTCACAATATGTACCTCTAGATGTCAACCAAGGCCGGCGAGTTTTTGCGTCACGATCCTATCAAGCTACGATTTACAACCACACATGCGACTAACGGTTCTGCGAAAGCTGTTCTCAAGCGTTCCCTGAATCAAAGCATTGCAGAGATTATGGCTCCCAATTATATCAATCCCACCACGACAGTCATTCTCTATGAGAAATTGGATGTCAGCATCGTCGAACTCGAAACAAAGCGCAGTTTAAAGGTCATATGGACGGGTATTCACAATCGAGAGGAAACCACTCATCCCTTCCTGTTACCAAAAACGAGCGCAGTGCATGATCTTGCTGACCATCTCGCCAAATTGGTGACATTGACACCGGGTGGGACAAATAAGATCAGGGTCTTTGAAATTTCAAAAGACGGAAAGACGCAGAAGGAATTTACTGGATCCGAAATGATAGGAAATATCCCTGATCCTGTAGAACTCTACGCAGAGGTAACTTACACAGTTCCATACCATCTGTGAGTGCTGATAACAGTTATAGGAAATTCCACGGGAAGAGCTGGAAGCGGATGATTCAGACAAGGTGATCAGCGTGTTCCATTTCTATAATCAGCTGGTCAGAACGCATGGCATCCCTTTCAAATTCGTCCTTAAACGCGTAAGCTGTGAACTCGTTCGACTCAAATACTGGCTGATTTCTGTGGTTAGGGCGAAAAATTCTCGGAAACAAAGAAGCGATTACAAGCCCGGATAGGGGTATCAGACAAGGACCTTGCAAAATATCGCTTTGCCCTGATTCAAGTTTCCACCTTCAAACAGCCCTCTTACATTGAAGATGGCAAGTCAACTCTAATATCCCCTTCAGCTTCCTTTTCACATTTATTACAGATGACACCATATATGAACATCAATTCGCTCCAGAAGACGCACTAGGTTTGGACCACTTCGACAAATCTGGGAAGACAAGGGTTGGAGCTGGAGAGAAAGCCATTGTCATCAGAGGTTAATTGTACATATCATGCGTAGTTATAGTTCGCGGAGCATCTCATTTTTTCTCTGTTTACTATGTTTTTTATTCCTCTTGCAAAATGCAAGTAAGTAGCAGGTGACGCTCAACGATGGCGGCAAAGGCGTGTATATGTACAAATGACCAACTAACTAACCATCATCACGACTACTTCCGTTTCTTGATCTTTTGTGACTTGTTATATGATTTAGTCACTTATAAGGAGAATACACTGGTTCAGACTCACATCAACGTTACCATTCTCGGCGCTCGTGTTGGAAGGTGTCAATCCATTGGAAGGCCTGGCGGGTGAAACTGGTGCAGCAACACTGGTATGTTTAGCCTTCACCTCATATTTGCGTTCTATTGAAACATATTATCAACGGGTATCATAAGATGGCATTATGAACGTCACTTGCCTAGCTCGGCCCTTGCCGTTGGTATATTTTCAAAGACGGAGCGCATTTTCTCGTTGGCTAGCATTTCGTTGGCAGTCGGGAATATGACTTGGCCCCAACCCTCAACAAATGAATTTGCCTCCCCGACGACTTCCATAATCTCCGCCTCCAGTTCCTTTTCGGCATTTATGAGACTGTTCCAGAGGTCATCTCCGATAGAACCTTTCTGCAATAGATTCTGAAGGGCAGGCTTGTCTTCTCTTATGCGAATTACACGTTGAACGTCAGCCATGGCGCGTCGGACCAGAGCAGATTTCAAGAGAGAATCGGATGCACGAGGTTCGGTTTGAAGGAGAGTTATATAGGCATTGCGTTCAGAATGGGATGAAAAATAGGGTTCGTATGATTGTGCTGCAAGAATGCGTGACGGGGTCAATTATTGAGCAAAAAGTAGAACGCTTGGACGTACTGGAAGTGTGTTTACGATAAAAATAGCTGAATACAAAGAGACCACCAAAAACAATGATGATGTACGCGATCGGCACAAGGAGAGATGCCATTGAGAATATGCCTGGAGGGTGGCAAGAGGTTTGTGCTTAGAAAGTGATCGACGACGTGTCGACTGGCGAATACGTATTATTTATGCCTGTTTTATTTAGAAGTTGCCATCAATCAATGGCTCGGCTTCTTTTAATAGCCGACTCTCGGACTGCAAGTACACACAAAATGTAACCAAACAACTAGAGTCAGACGCGTCTACCTGAGAGACGCGATATATCAGTAACACTTGTTTCAGAGTCATACATCTATCCTTGTTTGATATAATGAGTACTCCCCAACCTAATTCAATTTGGAGGTGTCAAATTCCTAAAGGAGCTTGAAGGAAATTCTGCGAGTACTGAGAATGTCGATCTGACCGAGGAAGGGGAGTGCCGTCGGGTTCCTTGAAGCGAAAGGTGTGGTACAGAAACTGAGATAATGACCAGCCAACCTCGGCAATAATGTTGAAGATATGGTATCAAGCTTCTCACTTGTGGTTCTTCTACGTGTGTAAGCACGCTTGGAAGCAGGCAACGCGTCCGAATTATTAGAGTTTTCTTTGTTGTATAGGGATGTAGTGCGCTTCCGTTTGCGTGTGCTCGGCGTTGGCGATGAGTTTCCAGTTTCGAAAATTGGGGTCAAGGGAGGGGTGAAGGAGGGTAGTTCATTGGATCCAGGGTGCGAGCGTTTGACGGGGAATGGAGTCGAGATTACAGTGTCCAGACAAAAGCTGGACAGAGGATGTGAGCGAGCGCCGAGCGCCGAGAGACCCGTCATCATGTGATACATGGTCCGGGCGCAAAAATCGCCTTTTTTGGAACGAAATGTGCCGACCTACGGTTCGAGGGGCGCGCGGCGCGCAAATCAGACCATTATATTGGTTGTCTCCAACAAAAAAAAGGCACGTGATATTGTAGGTCTGAGTCTCCCGACTAACTGATTTAAACTGAAGTTGAACGTTTCCGAAAGTCGCCTCCTCGTTCATCCTCACAATAATGCTAGCCCGAAGCCGTCTTTCCAAATGCTTTCAGTCCACAGGTTCTGCGTTTCTAAGTCGGAGGTTGGCCTCCACCATGGTCCGTTTTTCACTGCTATTTACCTCCAAATGCTTCCGTCCGATTCCTGACTTTGTCTATCAGTCCTTGCGAGAGACATTGCAAGATGTGATCCCTGCCAAGCAGGAGCACCTCAAGCGTTTGGTGTGTATGTTGCTCTGTATCATGACCGTGCGACTCTAATGCCAGCGTTAGAAAACTGAGCATGGCCAAACCGTTGTTGGGGATGTTAAAGTACGCTCCACATTTCAGCACTTCCTTACGCGTTATGAATACTTTATAGGTTGAAAATATCATTGGAGGTATGAGAGGATTAAAAGCCATGCTCTGGGATGCGTCTGTGCTCGA
>JABAJT010000015.1:0-24352 GCA_018850275.1 Tephrocybe sp. 9174TJB
TCCAAGTTGCGTATAAGGAAGTATACTGCAAGTATATCACTTGGATGATCAAGTTGCCATTCACGAAACATATCTTCGCCTGAAGTAGACCCTCCTGGGTAAGGCGCAGAAAAGATCGTCTGATGTTTTTCAGTGTGTAAGCTTTAAATGATATAAACGTGGTGCATGATCGTCTTACAGGCATTCCGTCTTCCCCAGTCTCATACCAGTCAACATGGGCACGCACAATCCCACTCAACCACATCAGTCCAAATACAGGTGATCTGATGCGAAGGGAATGAAGATGTCTAAGTGCTGCTGTAGTGGACATCCGGTTTTGCCGATATGCATCCTCAAGTAATTGATGCACAGGTTTCTTGTCCTCCCAAAAAGTACTCGCGAACTCAAAACCTGGCATGTCCGGAAGAGTTGCACATGGTGTGCTTTGATACCGGAAAGAGGACCCCTTGCTAGCATTTCCACTTTCAATGACAGTTGAGTGGCCTTTAAGTGTCTTGAAAGGTGATTTGGCAGAGAGCGACAAGGAGCGAAGTGTTGCCGCGGGTATCAGGATAACTGAATCTGGGATTGCAGTCTTAGCATTGAGAATGCGTGTTGCTGAAGTACCCATGTTCTCCCGCATAAGGGGTTGCGGTAGAGATACGGCGCAATGTACCCTAAGGTTTGTATAAACACGCTGGGTTGGTGCACATAAGATCATTAAGCAGCAAAACACCTTTGTGTGCTTGTTTTTATAGCAGGACTTCGGAATACATTATATCTGCCAATAAAAAGTTAGTGAGAACGCGAGGGTAAAGTTTGTTACCAAATGAAACTTGAACCTACACACTGGCTACATAGTCAGCTTCTGACCACTTTTCCTTGGATTTTCTCATCCAGCAAAGCCTTTGCCAAGCAGAAAGGACAATTGATACCTCGGCATAAAGCCCAGGAACGTCTTGAGGCTGCCTGTCGGTGTTGTTAAACATAGTTGGGCAGCTTTGGTATGCATCCAGAACAAATTTGAGAAATGCAGGCGTCGAGAACTGACTCAGGCGTTCATACTCCCCAGAACTCTGTGGATAGAATAGATTGAGGAGGCAGTGTTTCTTGATTATGGCCGTGGCAAACCTTGTCAACCCACGATCTGGGCAGACGACCGGAAATGTCAAAGATTTGGTCGATGTCTGGTTTCATGTCATGAGGGATATCCGAATACGAGACCTGTTCACAGCATTGATGCGTGGACCAAGTTTCGAAGCTCTTCACATTGCGTGCGATTCTGCGTCAATGTGTTTAAGTGTCAAGTTTGAGGCTGATTAGGAGTGGAGTGGAGGGGTTGAGGACGCACTCTGATGCAGAAGGAGAACGTGTTGATCGGGGTCGAAAGACATTTCTTCTTTCTGCAGGTTTCATTGCCGCAGGACTTGGTTCATTCGAGCTCATTCTGACCTCGATGATTGACCAGAATTACTAGCAAGGAGAGGAAATTGAAGGAGAGGAAATTGAACTTGCATCTGACCGCGTGACCGTGGTATTGACTCGTGTGTTGATAAATGCGCATTGCGGAAGCATATCTTATGTAGTCTAGTATTAGTAATCTATGTACATGCCATCTGTTGATCGAGGGCTTTGATCGGATATATGAGCAACACAGATTCTATGACCAAAGTTAAACCAGAAAATTCTTAAAAGACCTTATCCATAAGACTTCTAGATGCTTCAACTCCCAGCTACGAAGAAAGTATATAAAAACAAGTCAGAAAATATGCCAGGAGCAACTTACGAATGTCGCCGCATTGGCGGGGAATGCCTATTGTGAGAAGTTATAAGCTATGTGGCACGCGACAATTGAATCATCGACTCACTCTTGCCATGGCTGGGCCAAATCCTTTCCACAGCGCACGTACACCATCCTGTGCTATAGTTTTCCGTACGCAGTCCAGCATGCCGGAGTACGCGCCTTCCGGTGCAGACTGGAGCCGAGACTTGATCACCTAATATAATATAACTCCTGTTTAAAATCAGCGTTGCATGAAAGATTGGACTCATACATCTGGAGGGATCGCCAATGCCCACATGGCAATTCCAGCACTTCCTCCAGCCACTATGATAGCGCCGAGATTTAACTCGGAGGGCGACGAGCCAGCTGGAGTGAGAAATTTCTTTGTCACTTCATAAGCAGCGAAGTAGCTATGGAAGATGTTAGTTGTTGGACATGGGAAGTATACGGACAACAGACGCAGCACTGCCTGGGCCATCCCGAGCGAGAGTAGCTCCGGTTCCACGGAAGATGCTTCTTACACCACCTTCACGGTACAGGTGCTTGACAACATCAACAACACCCTTGTATTGCCTGCTGCCAGCTTCTTTGCCTTGACCTTGTGTCTGCAAACTATTAGCCGGAATGTTTCATCACGAGAATAAACATGCCTGGAGAACAACTTTGGCCCTCTCTACTGGAGCTGTAATTAATGTGGTAGGGACAGCTGACAAAAAACCAGCGGTGGCAAGTTCAGCAGTAGATAAGGTCTGGCTAGTCCGTTGAGGTGTGAGTGCATATATCAACTTTTTGGAGGTATCGTAAGCCTAAAAGATGACACCTAACATTGAGCTCTGATGGGATGACAGCTCCAATGGTTCCTTACCCAGAAAGAAACGGCAAAAATTGGTGTCACGCCGAGTAGTGGTGGCACCATGCCACGATATAGGCTATGAAGGGAGTTAAATGGGTCTGAATGCAATAATTGAGCAGATTGCAAGTACCCTGTGATCCCATCTTGAGCAAGCGTTTTCTTGACTACGTCAAGAGCTCCGGTGTAAACACCTGGCCCAGCGGTCTGGAGTCGTGTCTTGGTCAAATCAAAGGGCTGGCCTATCGAGAAAAGAGATCTGCTCCTGATACATTGAAGACCCTCGTAAAAAAACTTACCAACAAGGACTGCAGAAATACCACCAAAGCCTCCAGCAATGAACGATTTGGCGGACTCGACTGCAGATGAACGTGATCCTTCAGGTTCACTGCCCTGTCAGCGTCCCAGAAAGCAATCAGAATGATCAAGGGGAAATAAAGATGTGCTACAGACCATAGTAAGGTATTGGAGAGCGAGCGATGTAGTAGCGTGCGGGTGTGCAGAAAAGGGCAAGCAAAGTAATACCTGAAAGGTAACCGGTTTAGATGTTATTCACATGCCTCTAATTCCGATCAAACCTGGATCAAGCCAATGATCCTCTTCCGGTTGGACCGGTCCGAGCAGTATGGGCACAGAACCTGCAGAGACCTGCCCAGTGCCAGTATACATTGCAATTGTGTTGTGTACAATACTGTTCCTTTCTATGTAATGTATTACCTGATCGTAAATATGTTTCATAAATGAAACCAGACTAATAAATCAAGGATCGTCGTCCCGTCCAAACCCCCCAATAGGTTCATATGTCGCCTCTGTTACGTCTCTCCGCCATACTACTCTTACCCCATAAAAGAATAAACAAATAAGCGCACAGCCGACAACCCCAACTCCCACGGGTGCACCATAGGATATCCACCACGGAGGGTTGTAAGGCCGTAATAGCTGGTCAATCTGAATGACACCTCCTCCTCCAGTGGTGGTAGATCGGCCCCATGAAAGGACACGGGCCCAATCAGCGCTCCCGTCGGTACCCCGTGCACCTTTAATACCAACGACATAACCATTGTTGCCGTTCTTCTCTGGGTCGTCGTGCCAGCGGAAGACAAGATCACCATATGCTGATGAAGCAGATAACAAGGTACTGTAGGTGGGAGATTGGTCAAGGGGAAGAGGCCGATTGTTGTAGAGCGGATCGGTTTCGTAAATGAAAGAGACACTCTCCGAAGGCTGAGATGGGATGAGATGCTGAGATACAATTTCACGTAACGCATCTACATCCGAATAGAGTTGTGTTAGATCCACGCCCTTGAAGGCAGTGTCTGTAGGACACAACAATGTCCACCCCATTCCAGAAAATCCTTCGTCAGCCCATGGAGTTCCTTCTGGAGGAGCGGTACCGTTAAGTACCCACTCGAAGCCTGCCTTCGTAGCTATCGATGCCATCGTGCTTCCCTCGGCAGCCTTGACAAGTTTGCCGACCGTTAGGTTGACTGAGCGTGGTATCAGGATGTCTGAGAGTTCATGGACAACCCCCGTGCTTGTAAGGCGATTTTGAAGGTAAACTTCGGCTTGCATTCCGGCCCAGCCACCACTAGGACTAACATAGATGCTACCATTCTTTAAGCGATTGAACCGAACATCGCTGCCCTCGAGGGTAGAGAAGGTGTGTTGAGAGCCATTTCGTATCGTCTCAGTGTACTCGACGGTGTCCAGCGCGTGATGCATGAGTACTTTCTCCAAGTCTTGTTTCGCTGACGTTCCTAGTAGGTGGGCGCTAACGAGTAGTCCGAGACGCTTGAAAGCCGCGTTGTGAGGAATGAGTAGGGACGTCTGTGGGGAATTTCGAAGAATTTCAGCTTGGGATGTGGAGAAAATGGCCGCGAGAAACGACGAAAGGTCGAGATAAGGGAGAGCGGTTTGTAAAGGGTCGACCGGGGGTATGAGAGGCCGGGAGATGAAGTAGAGAAGGGTGCTATTAATTTTGACTGAGGAAAGTAAGTCGTAACTCGAGTGCCAGCCAAGTTGAATGGCTTACTGGGAGTTCCAATAGTTCCAGCCCCCGCAAACCTGATGGACTTGTCGGCTAATCTTTTGTCATCTGAACCAACCCCAACAGTCATGACCTGTCTTCTGCCACCAAGCCCATCCTCCTCTAAAGCCGTCTCCAGCAACATTCCATCAGACAATTTCTCGGGCGTCCAGTTGCCAGGTATGAAGTGGTACCGAAGAAATCTTCTAAGTTCATCGCTGCCTTTTTCTGGTAGGTCTCCATTACCGAAAAGAGAGACTACGTCATCAGATAGGGCAAGAATCGTGTACTTTGTCTCCGTGTCATTGATCAAAGTCGTCAAATCGACTGAATGTAACAAAGACACAAATGTCGTGCAATTGAGTGCCAGCAGGTATTTCTCGGGAGTGAGTTGCAAGACGCCCGGTGGTATGAGAAGAGAATCCACAAGGTGAAGAACGCCATTTGATGCGTATAGGTCGGGTTGAACGAGGGTTGAACTTGAAACTTTCGTTTTCTCAGAAGAAACGACAATCTCAAGGTTTGAGCCATCAAGCGTGGTCACTGATGGAAGTTAGAAGCTGTTGTGCACGGAATAAAACAATCTCACAGTTGATTGCTTTACCGAAGGTGTCGGAATACCTTACCCCCTTTTCAACGACGGCATGCAAATTCAAAATCCGGTTGAGATCGTCAGTAGAGTAAGGGCTCTCCAAATAAAGACGTTCGTAAGGGTCCAAGGCATCCCAGGCAGCATCAATAGGAAGAAACAGTGTGAGTTCGGGTGTAGAGTTCAGAAGTTTGGTTATCGCAGGGGTGAGCACTTTGTGGAAATAAGACATAGAACTCTGTTGAGATACGACCTGAGCTGAAATTGTGGTAATCAATTGTTTGACTACAGTCCACTCGCATAGTTAGTCTTACCCAAGTCGGGTGGGGTTTGAAGTACTCTGGAAATACCGTGAACAACGCCATTACCAGCTGTGGTGGTGTTGACGATCTTGACGCCACCCTTCCCAAAAGCATCAACTCCTGCCCATGCATTCTTATCATTTCCCGCAAGACGCAGTCGCTGGGGTTCACCTCCAAGCGTTCCTCCTGGAATCGGCAACGGAGGATCACGCGATGGTGGTTGAAGAGGAACACGGGGATAATGCAGTGTCTTGTGTGTATGGGACTCCTGGTCTGTAGGGAGTCTGGCGACGGTGTAGTTGAGCATATGGTAGAACAATTGTTGCCTCAACTGTTCTTGTACATTATCGGTGAGACTGAGGTCGTCATCATGAAGAGCCGTGTGCCACAAAGTATTCTGCTTAATATGATTCTTGATGGCATCGTTCGTAGGGGCAAAGAGAGTGCTCCCATTGAGTTTGTTTAGGGTGACAATAAGGCGAGCTCGCTGGAGAAGACGAAGTAGAGAGGTATAATTGGGGTCAGCGTTGAGGACATCTACGAGAGTAGTGGACATAGTGGTTGTGAGGGGATATTGGGTGGAGGATATGGTTGGAGAGGCGAAGAGGAGCGCGAGCAACGCCACAGGCAGGCGGTGGAAGCGCATGGTGGTAAGTGGCAAGGTTGGTGTTGTCGTCCAATCAAGTGTACATACGACATGCTCCAACTCCACCACGCCTACGCCGCCTACCCAGCACGCGGCCTCTGCCATCTTCAACTTCCTCGCGCCCTCCTAATCGTCTGTCTATTGATATATGTCTCTCATTGTGCCACCCTTACTTGTTCGGATAGTTGTATCCTTCCGCAGACGTCGTCATCGTCTCAGACGCTTCAACGCTCTCCCTCGTTCGCGTCCTTGCATTGTCTGAAGCCTTTCCAAGTGCCAAAAATGCAACGCAAAGCATATCATGTATCGCCGTGGACTCTGGGATGATGCTGGTGAGTATATTGGGCCTGTGTCCTTTCAAGTCGCATCGTCCAACCGCCGCGTTTCGTTGCAGATTTTTGCCGCCGCAAACAACCGCGTTGCTGCATGGGGACTTTCTGAAGTAAAGCAAGATACATGGCTCATCCATTCTACTCTTGTGCTCCCAGAGAATCAAGCCATCACGTCCCTCGACTGCAAATCTGGTAGATAACGACATCGTTTTGCGTTCTCCATCCGAACTGACAAAATCAGGGTTGCTTGCTATCGGTTCGCAACTCGGTCTCTCTGTGTATACATTAATTCTCGAAAACGATCTTCCTACTTGGTCACAGAAATGGACAGTTCGGTATTCAATTTCGACCTCTGGATCGAGTTTCATCCTCTCAGCCCTTTTTTCAAGTGCACCAACCCCGACTTGCATACATTTCTCTCCTTCACTGATGTATATTGCTACTATATCTGCAGTAGGCATTTCTTTACATAACATAGCTACTCCATTAACTATTGACCCTCTCCATTTAGTACGACAATGCTGCCAGGTTATATTCTACCGCCTCGGGTCGCCAGATACAGCTCATACCCCACCCCCGTCCTATAACAAACTTCGCATGGAGACACTCACAAGTTGCCAGCCGGTCTGCTTCCACTTTCTACCTTTCGAAGTCAGCATGCTCACCCAAGTCCCAGCGACAATTTAATACTCTACACTGTGACTAGTGACTCAATAATTCGGATATTTCTCCCTGTACTAGATTCACCTCAGCATTTGCAACTGCACTCCACTCTGGATATCTTCTCTTCGTTGCCTCTCTCTGTAGCTTTTCCCCAACAGATGACATCAACGGCTTTCTGGCTTGATAGAGACATCGTCGCCAACTCCTTGAACGAAATTCTGACAAAATTCCCAAACCAGGATAATGTTCGACTTAGGAGAATTAAAGAAATCATGGACGAAGGGTGGGACGTCTTTCTTCGCGTTCTGGGCGATGGATCCGTCGTTGTGAGTGCAGTTGCGGTCAGTCCTTCGCATTCGCCATTAGGCTTCAATTAAAACGGTTTGGTAGAATATAGATCGTAGACCTCCTACGCTCTTGAGGCAATTTACACTACAGCACCTCCCCCCCTCAACTTTGCCTGGGCCACCTAGCCATCTTCTGGTGTTGCCTAATGCAAATCCATGCATGCTTACACTTGCAGTATCTTCGCCGCTGACAACTTTCAACCTTTCTCCCATCTCCTTCTTTGATGCACAGAGTGACGGATTGAAGATCGCCTCTGCGATGTTACCACGGGTTCCAGAAGAGGAATCTAGAATTAACAAACTCGTGAGGACACCGGAAGGTGCAGGTGTTGGCATTGTGCGTTACGCTGGTGGCGAGGCATGGAGAGTCATCAAGAACGGCACGCAACTCGTTCGCTCCAAGACATGGACTTTTGCAGACCACGTCGTTGTACTTCAACGAGGTCAGCTTTATTACTTGATTTTTTTTGGCGATCATCTTATTGAACGGTATTGACCCCCAGGCCGTGCCGTTGTAACGTACTGCGCTTCCAGTGGCGTCTTGACATTGCACTCGACACCCCTCCGAAACCTTTTAGTCCCAGGCATTACCTACTTGTTCTCCATCCCGTCTCAAAATGAAGAGGACTCCATTGTTGGAATTACCTCCGAACTAACTATTGTCCACATCATTGCCCGCCATGCACCTTCACCCATGCTACTTGTCTGCTCGCAATCCACTCTGTCACTTCCTTGCCCACCAACCTTCATTTTACCTGTTGATCCCATGGCTTGGGGTCAGAGACAATCCTGGACAGAGCCTGATGTCCTTCTCAGCATATCTCATTTTGGAGAACTTAATTTTTGGGTCCTTGAAGAGACCCTGTCTCCTCCGTGGAGATGCACAGGGACGGTCAAGACAGGCCGTATAGCTATCAACAGAGCAAGCTGCAGCTCAGCCAAGAAGACGGCTTTGAGTAAGCCCTGCTTCTCTATATCCCATTCCATTACCTGAGTTTGCATACCAGTTGTAAATAGTCCAGATGGTTATGAGTTGACGATATGGAACTCCCAAGAATCAGAGTTTGCAACTGGCATGGAATTTCGGGGATGTTATACGTACGTGTTCTTTTCACACTTTTGACAACGCCGAATAACAAGAAATGGTTTTAGGGAGCAAATCAACGATCTGGATTGGACGTCGACTCCCGACAGACAGTCTATTTTAGCTGTCGGCTTCCCTCACCGAATCGAATTGCTTTGTCAACAACGAATGACTTACTTCGACGAAGGACCTGGATGGGCAACATGCACTACGATTGAGATAGGAACGTGAGCGCAATCACTCCTACTTCATTGCTTATACCGTTGAACGATCCTTACAGGTTCATTCCTTTACCAATCAAAGATTCCATCTGGCTTGATCACGGTTCACTTCTTGTCGCTGCGGGCCATCAACTGCTCCTTTACGGCCCACCTTCTCCACCTTCGGTTAAAGATACTCTTTTTGAGTATGCTGCGCGGCACAACGGCCCTCTAGATGATTACCATCCGCAAATGATACTACAATGTCTGCTGTGGGGTTAGTTGCTATGAATCTCTCGCACGGATTGTCCACTGATTTACTGATGCAGAAAAGGTCGAACTGGTTAAAGAAATCATTGTCAACCTTTCAAAAGATCTTGCTCTAAATACCACCAAGAGTCGTGATGACATGCATTGGTCTTCGCTTCCGACAGACAGTTTTTTCCAAAAGGACCCAAGGACCTCTGTCAGTTCCGTTTTCCAAATTCCCTTGTGACTACTTATGACCAGGACAACAGGTACTTGTGCGAAGAACAAAAGGCGGGTTGTTATTTGGTCGTGCAGAGCGGAAGGAAGAAGAGTACGATTGGTTTTCTCTTCCTGCATAAAACTAAATGTTGCTTCAGATCCGAGGGCTTTTCTCGCTCACTTGTTTTGGACTTGATAGCGTCCCTCGAGACATCTCCGCTACCGCACTTAACGCCCAATGAGCAGGCTCATTTACTGACACTCATACAAACAACCTTAGAGGTCAGCTCAATCCATCCTCAAAGCCCATACGTTGATCAAGTGCTGCGATATATAGATCGATGAGCAGCGCAGGGCTCTGGATTCTAATGGTTTACGATACCTCATTTCGATGAGATCCTTTTACATCCTCAATCACCGTGCATCAGGAACCAGTAGCCCAGCATCCACTGGCGAACGTCCAAGATTGTCTGGCAAGAGAGAACGCCTTCGGTATCGAGATATGATATGGGCATTCCATAGTGAAAGTCAGGACCTTCTATTGAACACTTCCAGTGCAGCATGCGACGGGAAACTTGGATGGGCAAATGCACGAGCTGTCGGAATTCCCATCTGGTTGACATCTGTAGATGCCTTGGTTCGTTTCATGCCCCCACCACTGACACCTGTGTTGATATTCTCGTAGAAAACGCAGATGGAAGTCATAGCGCGTAACGAGTACATGTCAGGCGACAATAGAGACCCGACATCCTGCTCACTCTATTATTTCGCACTCGGGAAGGTTAAACTAGTCCATGGATTATGGCGGCAGGCAGCATGGCATAAAGAGCAGGCGGTCATGCTCAAGTTCCTTGCCAACAATTTTTCGGAACCACGATGGCAGACAGCAGCTCTGAAAAATGCTTTCGCGCTCCTGAGCAAGAGGCGTTTCGGTAAGTTCTACGTATCGTTTATTAAGGTCCATGTCGCAACCATCAATCTCAGAGTATGCCGCTGCTTTTTTCCTCCTGGGTGGTTCCCTCAAAGACGCAGTCAATGTCTGCATAAAACAACTTGACGATTTTCAGTTAGCCGTGGCTTTGGCTCGTGTTATGGAGTCAAGTAACGAAGGGCCTGTGTTGCTCGGGATTTTGAATAACACTGTCCTGCCTATTGCTTTCAGAAGCGGGAATCGGTGGCTTGCAAGTTGGGCATTCTGGTTACTTCATCGCAGAGATATGGCTGTCAGGATCCTAGTGGTAAGCTATGTATTGATTAAGTATATTTTATTTTGTTATCTCAAACGAGATATCCAGACTCCGTTACAAGATATAGCCACCTCCCTGAATATCCAAGTGTCCCAGATCGGAGAACCCCATTACGATGACCCGAGCCTTGCCCTGTTGTTTTCTCAGTTGCGTTCAAAGACTTTGCAGGCGGCCAAAGGAACGAGCGAGATATCTGGGCGACTGGAGTTCAATTTTGTTCTCCAAATGGCTCGAGTATTTCGCAGAATGGGTAAGTAGCTTGGTCTTGACCTTCTCTGCACAAAACACTGAGGTTTATTTATAACCACAAAGGCTGTCATGCTCTGGGCTTGGATCTCGTCAGGTCATGGTCTTTTGAACGACCATCCACGGCTACTATCAGTGTAGCTGATCAGTCCTCTCCGCCCAGTCCTGCTTTTTCACGAAGATCTTTATTCGACCGCGCGGCTCGTCGAAGATCTACGATTATGATCGATATGCCCGTTCTTTCGCAGCCTCCGACGAGAGCTGCTTCTCCTGTGCATCCTGATGAACTTCATCCAAACATACAGGAAGTGAAGCAGGAGGTTACTCAACATCCAGGGGACCTCTTTGCCAGAAAGGTGGGGTTGGGTAACCTGATGCGGTCTGCGAAACAGGACGTTCAAGTACCTGAATTCAACATTAGCTCCTTTCAATTTTGATGTCCAATAGCGAAAATTAAGCGCATGTGAAACAAAACTACATTTTGCAATGAATGGTTGATACAAAGAGGTGAATAGAAAAGGTTTGTTGTGTAATGGTCTTTTGATGCCTACTCTTGCACCTCAACAACTTCGCGCTTCTTGAGGACCAACGGGCTGCCGACCACACGCTGCCAGACATCATGTACATCTTCAACAACAGTCTCAAAGTGAGAAGTTGCGTCGTAAGAGCGAGTTATAAAGATGTTGTCTTGCTCTCCGGAGGATGTAGGTTGGTACAGAGGTGACACGGAAACAAACCTAGATGATGGTTATGTTGATGGCCTCAAATAATTGTAGAGAGCTCACTTCTCGTGAATAGGCCCCAACAAATTCAGGCCAGGTGCGATCTCAAGCTCGGGCTTGTCCGTTTCCACAATGGTGCTTACAATCGCAACATACACATCCTTTGCACAGACGTTATGTGTCGATGAGACCATTGCGATATAAATATCTAGGGAATTCATCAGTTTTTGACTTCGCTCAATAGGGCTGACTATACCATTTCGTCTGTTAACCTGGTTCTGTGGGATAATGATTTGCAGACTGTCGCTGTCATCCGTTCCTGGGATCGGATGTTTGAGGAAGCATATGGCCCTGACAACTTTGCCAACTTCAATCACTCGAAGGGTTCCACTGTCTGTATCACTGCCTGCACCAAAGTAACTAGGATCCCCAATGACCTGCTTGGCTTTGACGGTCTCCCCACCACTAGTGACGCCCACAAACTTCCCATCAGCGTCAGTAACAATCTTGTCTATCTGCTTGTCAAGCATATATGTCCCGCCGTATATGGCGCTAAGGCGAGCGAAGGACTGAGGGAGCTCTCCAAGGCCGTAAAGAGGATAGATATATGGTGACTTGCCATAGCGAGCCATCGAAGAAGTGTACAGGATGATGCGATCGTATGTTGGTCGGGCAGGCTTGGTAATATAACTGCCAAGGTGTGAACCTTATAGGCAGTAGGCATTCAATATGCAACACTCACTCGTCGTCCAAGTACAGAGCCATAGCGTGCCCGATAAAGTCTTGAGTACCAGGTTCCAGACCAAATTTCTCGTAAACAGTCTTCATACTATCTCTGTCAAGATTGATTCCTAATATCTACGTCAGCGAATCTCGAGAGCATTACCCCAAGCAGTGAAAGTGAAAAACACCTTGATGCGTAGCCGGATCCTCGTCTTTCCACCCTTGAAGGAATTCAAAGAACCTCTTCGCCCGTCTCTTTTCAAAAAGTCCCATCAAAGGGCTCCTAACGGCTTCCATTTCAGTGCTGGGTACTTTGGAGATTCTCCCATCTCGGTAGACAAAGCTCCCCGCGATCTGCTTAAATTCGAGATAGCGAGTGACATCGGTATGTACAAGGATCTTGGTGAGTTCTCCTGAAGCAATGATGAACTTGGGGATAAGATCGACGGCGTAATCGCGGTCGCGGCCCAGTTCAGCAGGAGGCGCTTGATTGGGCCGGAACTTGCGATACAGCTGATCAAAATTAGTTTCTGGTTTACAGTCCAGATGGATAATTAAGTACCTGGGTCAAATTCAAGCTTGCACTGTCGCCACCGTAATAGTCATTACGATCCATATGAAGTACCTTCTTACCCTCTACGGAGAGTAAACCAGAGAGGATACACTCCGTCAGGCCTGTACCGAGAACGATGACCTATTTGGGGTGAACAAGATATCTTCCACATTGGAGAGCAACGCACGTCGTATTCTTCATCCATGGTGGTTGTGAGTTGGAAGTTTGGGTCGGAGAGGTTGCTATCTCAATATCTGACATCAATCAGTCTCGCACGTGGTATATCAAAAAAAGTAACCTTTCCCAAGATTAAATGTCAACTATATACACTTTACTACGGTATTTACAGAGGTAGGGACTTACCATTACTATATAGTACGAGAGGTCCGAAAGAGTGAATAGAACGTTCTACGTATTGCACTGCCAAGAGGATCAAGAGTCGAATGGCACAAGCAAAATGAGGCGAAATGCCCCCAAGTTCCCTGAATGATACTAAGCTTCGCCACCCCTCCCTCGTTTGCTCCGGCTAGATGGCTGCTCATTGTCATCTTCGCCATCGGCATCTATATCTGCGCTATGTTTACGTTTTGTTGTATTTGAATTATTGGCGTTTGAAGAAGCCCAGGAAGGTCGGCCGCGTTGAGCACGGATCGATGTAACATGTCCCTGTTTCCTCATCCTGTTTGCAAGCCTGGTAATTGCTGCAATACAAGAACTCATGTTATATTCTCTCCGTCTTCACGCAGTGCAATAACGTACCGTCTTCGTTCCGTCTGTAATATTCACCCCAGGATTTTGCGGATCGTTGAGGATACTGTTTCTTAATTTAGCATGAGACGCGATGATCGAGCTTTGGAAACTTACGCGTTCGCTATATGGTTGCCATCGTTCTTTGCCAGACGCATCATCAAAATTAGGCATGGTTAACGTATACTTGGCAGTAATATAGAGGTCCGCATCAGTAAACGGGCCTCCTCTCGGCCCCATATCACTTTCGGCCATCGACTTAATGGGCTCGTTGTCATCATCTGACTCGAGTTCAGACTGTGCATCGTCACCCTCATCGACTTCTTCCTCAGAGCTCGATTCTCTGTAATTCGGTCGCCGTCTGGGCGGTCTTTTCTCTTCCTGCTCGGATTCTGATTCATCAGAACCATAATCGTCACCCTTGGCAGCAGCCAGAATTTTGTCTGGAACATCATGTTTGTTGGACCAGTAAGACGCCCAAGACTGGGCGGTGTGATGAGGTGCCTTGATGATATCGTGCGTGGGTTAGAAATGATGACTGGTACAAGGTAATCAAGATTCGCATACTTTTTCTGCCAAAAGGGCACATAGGTCATTTCTAGTCAAAGTTGGATCACCTTTCAGGCGCCAAGCAATAAATTTCAAAAAGAAATCCCGGTCTTCGACAGTGTACTTATTTCCTCTGCCCTGGGGTATGACAATAGAGGGCGGAGACGGAGAACGTGAAGGAGGGTCGGGTATCTGTATTTCCGCATTGGGAGCAGGTAGTCGATCGCCGAAAACTGGTGCAGGTGCGGTGAGGCTGTTGATGGTGTTTCTCTTTCCTGCTGTTGGCTGAGGGGGGCGCTGAACGGATGCAGACCGGATTGGAGGCAGGGAACGCGCAGGTGATGACTCGACTTTGAACATACCCGGCGAAGGCTTTTTGATAGCCTGAAGAGCAACCTTTGGAGGGTTGAGATAGACGGAAATAGTCTCGTCCAAACGATCTTTGTGATCGAGATAATAGTCTTTCCATTGACTTGCAGTATGACCATTTTTCTAACACAATTGAGACGCGTCAAACGCACAAAAAATTAGTGACTTACCCCGTGCAGAGAATTCAACGCGTCCTTATACGTTTCTCTTCTGTTTTTGCTTTCAACCAAGGTTTGGAGAATGATTTTTTCTTCTCCCGTGCCCACAGGAGGTGGAATGTTGAATGCGTCTTGCATCATTTGCGGCGGGAAAAACGGCATATTGAAGCCGCCCATGGGGCCCATCCCGTTCGGAAACTGCTGAGGAAGCATTTGATTGACGCTAACATTAGACCAGGCTGGCTGATTGAAGGGCTGATTTTGTGGCGCAGGAGTTACAGGGAATTGTGGCAGGCAGCTCTGACGCATGGATGCGTTCCATTGGTTATGATTGAGGTTTTGCATCTGCTGTGGTGGAGGCTGCTGTTGCCGTTGTTGGGGCATGATAGGGTTATTGAACAGTTGAGGGCCGCCGTTGACAAGATCAGGGTATGGGTTGGAACTAGAAGAAGCGATGTTGGAGTGGTGGAAGCCATTCATGGAGTGGGCCATATTTTCTGCAGGATTCATCGCAGACTTGCCAACAAGACTGTCGAAGGCAAAATTCCATGGTGAGATCACGTGATCTACTCGCGTGTCACTAATTGTATTACTATTACTGGTAATAGTAACATCATGCATCATGTATGCGGTTGCCGTAAGCCAGGGTATATGTGGGTGCAAGCTCCGGTCAGCCCCCTAACTTATACACCACCATGTACGTGTCAAGGCTATCTCGCATTCCATCTCGTGCTATTTCCACATCCGTACCACGCCACGCTCTGAGTGCCACTGCCCTTCCCAAAGCTGAGCGGATTTCCGCAGAATGGAAAGGCACCAGCGCTACTGGTGGTACGACTAAGAACTTTATAGGTGGAGAGTGGGTGGACAGCAAAACATCCGAGTGGATAGACGTCGTCGATCCTGTTAGTGCATGAGCCTTCAAGTTCTTGTACCTGTTGCTCATTTCCTTGGCCAATCTAGTCAACCCAAACCTTGCTCACACGCGTACCTCAAACCACTACTGATGAATTTGCACAAGCGGCAGATGCTGCGTCACGCGCATTCAAAACATGGCGTCAGACAAGCGTATTAAGCCGGCAAAGATTCGTTCTGAAGTTCGTACTCAAGACTTCATAGCCATGTATATAGGTACTGACTTGAGTGGCCAGTCTACAGCAACTGATTCGTGAGAATGCAGATGCGATTGCTAACAGCATTGTTCTTGAACAGGGCAAAACTATCGCAGGTAGGTTTACACTTCCTGGTCGATCTCAGTTTTGAACGCAATAACTACAGACGCTCATGGCGATTTGCTCCGTGGCCTTCAGGTTGTTGAGACGTCCATCGGGATAACTTCCACGCTCATAGGCGATAAGATGGAAGGTGTGTTGTGGCTCGCTTCAACCTCTCTTGCATTCCGGTAAAATTGCTTCAGTTAGCAGGGACATGGATACTGTCGTTAGAAAGGTACCCCTCGGTGTATGTGCCAGCATTGCACCTTTCAATTTCCCCGCGTAAGATGCTCAGTGAGATTCCCTGGCTTATTCACCAATTCTATTCTTATAGTATGATTCCATTGTGGACCATACCTATGGCTGCCGTCACCGGAAACACTCTAATCCTGAAACCTTCCGAACGTGATCCTGGAGCAGCCATGATGATCGCCGAACTCTGCCACCGAGCAGGTCAGTTTGAAAGAGTAACTTCCTCATTCTGCTGATCGTATTTTCCAGGCCTTCCTCCCGGTGTGCTCAATGTTGTCCACGGCGGCGTCAATACTGTAAATGCTATATGCGACCATCCAGAGATCAAGGCTATTAGTTTTGTTGGAGGTGACAGAGCGGGGAAACACATCTATGAACGGTATGTCAATGTTATCATTCACCTTTAACAACCAGTGAATCTGGTATATGACCCAAGGGGAACACAGAACGGCAAGAGAGTACAGGTACGTTAATTCTACAACAGGAATTGTTCTATGTCTTGCTAATGCATGCCTTCATTCAGGCCAATCTAGGAGCCAAGAACCATGCTGTCATCATGCCAGATGGTTTGTCGTGGTTATATCTTATCATGGTTACATACTCCATTCTCATATTTTGCTCAGCAAATAGAAACTTGGCTCTAAATTCTATTGTAGGCGCTGCTTTCGGAGGTGATTTTTACATGTGTTGTTGTTTTCTCGGTTGACGAGTTTGCATGACTTACAGCTGCTGGACAACGTTGTATGGCATTGTCTGTTGGTAAGTTTCTATATATGAGTTGCACTGCAGAATCCTCATGACGTCCTTGCAGTCATTCTCGTTGGAGATGCACAGACTTGGCTGCCAGAGCTCATTGAGCGTGCTCAGAAATTGAACGTCAACGGTGGTTTTGAGGATGGTGCTGACTTGTACGCTCTCAGAATCTGTATATTAGTTGTCCATTTCCTGACAAAAATCAGGGGCCCCTTGATTTCGCCAGCTGCGAAACAGCGCGTAATTGACCTGATTTCCTCTGCCGAAGTTGAGGATGGGAAGATCCTTTTAGATGGACGGGACCATTCTGTCCCCGCCTACCCAGAGGGCAATTTTGTTGGCCCCACTATCATCGAAGCTTCTACCTCAATGAAATGCTATAAGTATGCATATACCTATGCTGTGGTGTTACTTGGTCTTACAAGCATTGCGCAGAGAGGAAATATTCGGACCGGCCTTGGTCGTCATACGAGCTCCTACTCTTGACGACGCAATCGATATCATCAACGAGAACAGGTACGGTAACGGGACTGCCATCTTTACCCAGTCTGGGGCCACTGCAAGGAAGTTTGAAAGCGGGGTCAACGTTGGTCAAATCGGAATCAATGTTCCGATACCTGTACCTTTACCTATGTTTTCATGGAGTGGTAATAAGGTAACACTAGCATCTTAGAGCAGGAGATAGTTGACTTAACATCCCATACAGGCAAGTTTCCTGGGTGATATCGGTTTTTACGGCAAGAGGTAGCGTATAGACAACAATCCTATCTTTCGAAATATGCTGAATGTTAAATATCTCGAACAGTGGTATCAATTTCTATACCCAGAACAAGGTATTTCATCCATTAAAAGCTTAATATGTCTTTGACCTCTTCTTCTTTTATAGACCATTACTAGCCTCTGGAGATCTGAAGATGCAATTGGAAACCGTGCCTCAGTCAATATGCCGACTCATCGCTGAGAGAAAAAGGCGGTACCATCATATCCAATGTACTTATATTGATTGGTGTATTGCCAACTCTATTCGCTTATTCCAACGACTTCATCCAAAAAGGCATGTGAGAGCTTGGTGCACTGCTGGAATACCTTCTCGAACCCGTCCTGGGTAGCAAGATTGAAATCCATTTACTAAGGATTCTGGAAGCACCTACATTTCCACCATAATAAGGATCTGGGATGGGTTTGTCGTCCAGATAAGATCCCCATAAGCGCACTTCGGCCGTCGAGTTCTCTGGTTTGATCCTCATGAGTTGTCGTAGATTGCTTTCGTCCGCAGCAAGAATATGAGTAAATCTAGTGAAGTCGGATTCGTCTATCTGTCGACCAAGGCAAGCTATGGGAACTTTATGCTGATGCGATTTTCAGCAGTCAAAGTCGGAGTGAGTTACAATTGACGAACGCCTCACATTTCTGCACACTGCGACGGTCCTGATGCCACTACCGTTTGATCAAGAATAGATTTTCACTGATTTGAGCTCACCTTTCATCTGGACCCTCACCTACGTGGTATCCCCCAGTCCCGCAGCTGTCTACGACAATGTCAATACCCCGCTTCTTCGCGATATCTTTCAGCACTGCTTCGCCCATGGGTGATCGACATATGTTCCCTTTGAGTGTATAATCTAGTTGACAATTCAAATTGTGCTTTTATGTACCAACCTAAGCAGACAACAAGAGCTCTGATTCGAAGGTTTGGAGTCGACATGAGGACGTAGCTTGCACTGGGAAAGAGGTAGCCCGTAATTAGTGAGGAAATTTCAAGTTGAAGACTGTTAATCACTAATATCACTGATCATGATTAGATCTACCATATCTACCAGGGGCTATGTATCATCATGATATATGACACGGTACTAATTCACGGGTACCTTTTGACGTTTTTTGCACATAACAAATGCCTTCGCCTCCCATCTCTGTCTTTCTGACTACTATCGCCTCTCAGCCGGCTCTGAGGCAGCGACAAGGTGGTCTTGGGTGCGCGATGTTTGTCTCCATACTAACGATTAGCAATGTTAGAATATTTGCTGCGCATTCTTCAAGTTAGAAAGATCCCCTTCAATTCCTATGATCTGGCATCGGACGAGTCTGCAAAACGACTATGGAAGAGAAAGGCTCCAGCAGGTAGATTATTTGTCTTTTATCTAGTCTTTCACTAGACAATCTCGGAAATTACAGACAAGCAACAACTTCCAGGGATCCTTGTGGGCAATCAATTTCCTGGTGTACGTTTAGCTTTCCTGGTTTATGTAATACTTATGGTTCACTGGGTTTATAGACCTTTGCTGAATTGTGGGTACCTTTATAGTCCGCCTTTTACTTGTCTTCATCTAACAAGAACGTCAGTGAGGATGCTGTAGAGTATGGCGAATTGAATTCCTTCTTGCGCCTCGACGAGACATGGAATGATGATGATGATCAACATGCAATTCCCGCACAACCTATTGGAGTCCCCGGTGCTGTGCTTCCCTTGCAGATGACGCCGGACCATCTCAAGAAGAAGATCCTTGCCCAACCAACTCCCGATTCCCCATTGAAAGGCAAAACAATCCCTGTCAACAAACGACAAGGTGAATTTGACGTTAGCACGGAACTGGAGGGGTATGGCCTGCAGGGCATTCACGTTACGGATGAAGAGCTCAGGAATCTCGCGGCGGAGTTAGGCCTCGACAATGATGAGGCAGGGGATTTAGTCAAGGAACTGACTGGGACTACGTCGAAATCATCAGGCCCACCTATCGTGGAAGACAGACCTGGGGAACAAAATCAGGGAACAGTCGATGAAAAGAGAAGTGTGAATGAGAGCGCCGCGCTCCCAGAGCAAAATCTGGAACGTTCGTGATAGTAGAATGATATTTTACAGCGGACATAGGATAGCTTTCGATGGTCCGACTAAAACCAGCACAAGTCTAGAGTTTGCTCCGAGACAATTGCTTGAATGCCTGTCGTTTGAGTTCTTTCCCTGTCAAAAGAAGACCACCATCTAATCTAATAGTCGCTCCATTAACCCATGCACCTGCCGGGCTAGCCAAGTACAAGGCTGCTCCTGCAATATCTTCAGGCCGGCCAAATCTTTGTGCGGGGGTAGCGGCTAGCAGTGAATTTCCAGCAGCAGCAAAGGTGTGAGCGGTCACTAATAACCATGGTCAACCAACGTTCAAAGAAGTAAAGTCTTTAGAATGGCACGTTACTTCTGCTTTCAAATGGCCCACATGCAATGGTGTTTGAAGTAATTCCCTCCCATCCTAACCGCCCCCCAAGATGTCTGCTTAAATGATGAAGGGCTGCCTTTGATGCTGAGTAGGCGTAGGTTTCATGATCCGGAACCGACAGGCCCTCAATGGAGCCTATCTGGAAGTTGATTAATTGCAACATCGGACAAGAAGCAGAAGCAAGACCCACATTGATGATCCGCGCTGGGTCGTCATATCCGTTTCCATCCTTGGCGGGCAAGGCTGCGGCACGCAACAGGGGAAGTAATTGCTGAGTGAGTGTGAAAACTCTTTGCACATTTAGAGTGAGGACTTTGGAGAAAGCTGCGTCCTGTCAACGACGCTACTTCAGTTCCTCAAATACTTAGCCCCTTGATCCCAGGAACTCGCCGGAAATTCGCTAATGCCAGAGCCCCAAGCAGCACCGGCGTTATTGACCAGAATGTGGAGAACATTCTCTCGGGATGTAAGTTCTTGGACTAGATTCTCGACCTCCTCGTACTTCTGTAAGTCCGCAGGGAGAGCAATGCACTTCCCGGGCCCGCATGCATTCAGCTCTTTTGCAGTCTCTTCGCAATCTTTTGCAGTCCTGGAACAGATGTAGACCTTTTTTAATCAGATCCTGTTGGTCACTGAACCGCAGACAAATGCCAAAAAGAGAAGATCGTACTGTCGCACCATTCCTAACAAAGCCGGTGGAAATCTGAAAGTATTTAGGCCCATGACACGTCAGTGAATCTTTGGATGACCGAACCATTTTCCCAATACCGCGGCTCCCGCCCGTAACAAGCGCAACTTTGCCCTTCACAGAAAATAAGTCGTGGACCTCGAGGGAAGACATGACAGCGGAGTCAAAGGCCATCCACCTGCAAATGTGAACAATACAGGTACCTTTATATCCTGCTCATTAGCCGACTTCTGCCATCGAATCAGGGGAAATCTAAACTTAGGATCGAGTCAGAGATTGTATATGAATGGTTGTACATTTTTCAATTCTGCGCCTTTGAAATCGCGCTTAACATGTATCTCCTGTAGTTGACCAGCAACAGGGTAGCGGAAGGATAGCTGCCAGGCAAATTGTTATTTTCCGAGTTGACACTGCACAAGAAGACTGTGATTGAATTACGCAGACCCGCGGAGTTAAGAGATTGCTGTTACAAATGTGGGCCTCGTCCTAAAAGTACTCCAAGAACACTAGCAGCATGCATCGAATGGCATTGTGATGCATCCCAGTCAAGAGTCCGAATCTGATCGTCCATTCGACATTCTTGAAGGGCGTCGATGGCGTAGGTTTAATCCTGTTGCGACACGCTCCACGCGGTCGTTCTAGTGGAAAGGAATTGTCAGCTAGCTCGGACATGTGATCCAAAGGTTGATAAGAACACTGACGGAAGGCCTGCTCCTACTCCTACTGGACCTGCGTTTTGCAGAAGGCTTCTCATCGACATCATGCTCAGACGAGGGTTGCGATAGTGGTCCTTCTGTAGTAATGTTACTTTCACTTCCAGTCGTATCGTAGAACATGGCCGGCAATATACATCCTGCTAGAATGGCAGAGAGAATGACAAGGAATGTCATGGACGATATCAAGGCAAACGCCAGGGGAAAACGTGATACAAGACCACTGAAAAAAGTCAGCAGCTGGAAACTGAGTGAGGTTGACTTCACTCTACCGAATACCGTGATGGACAACAGAACCTCGGACCGACGCGGATATCACGCTTATCTCTTTTCCTTCGCCGTTGCCCAGACTTTTCCAATGGTCACGACGCCCAACTTCGACGAATGCAACAAGAGTGGAAGCACCTGGAAGAAATGAGGGAAACATCGGTAATGTAACACTAAGTGTGCTTGGTTTTCGACCAAAAAAGGATTTCTTTGGGGGAAACACGATCGTCTAGCATAGCGTGTAAATCAAGAGGATTTCGCCAGAAGCACGGAAACTCACAGAACGACGAACGGAAGCCAGTGTTTTATTGGAAGCGGTAGTCAGAGTTAAGGTGGTCATAAAATTTCCGAGAGCAAAATTAGATTCAATAGCAGGAATGATCAGATTGACAGAGACATCGTAGCGCTGCTGGGGAATGAGAGTAGGAAGAATGGTCGATGCATATGGAGGTACACCATCACTGCGCACACGTTAATCGATTAACGTGAGCTGAGGATGGTTGAATGACGTTACCCAAACTGTAGGTGGACTGGCGATTCCCACCCAACTGCAACGTTTTTCCAGACAAAAAAGCCAGAGGTCAAGGACAACAAGACGACGAGGGGTATAAGGAAGATACATATTAGGACAGGAATTATCTGGGGTGCAAAGGGACGGAGATACGAGGCCGCGTTCTTGGCGAATGCGACAGTTAGACGAAGGGGTGTGTTCAGAACGAAGGCTAGAGAAATATTTTCGGATTCAGCGGCATCAAGTGCGTTTTCTTGGGCAGTCGAAATGTGCTCGTTGTCCATTTGCTAAACGCGGGACCATTCGAACGTTCAACGTCAGGTTTTGAATGTGGTCACTGCTGGTGACAATGATAGCTCAGCGCAGCAGCACTGGCACTGGGGCAGTCCAATGTCCATTCGTGGTTCGACCACGTGCAGTGTCACACAACAACTCATGTCGCCCCAACACTTCCCCAGAAGCCTCTTTGGGCAGCATCTCTCCTCCCAAGAACTTTCCCAATATTTAACCTCACTTTCAACACACGTTATTTCAACGGATCCACCTGTTGCTGAGGTTAAATCGTATCCAGATGCTGTCTACCTCAACTACTACACGCTGGGCCTCAGCCTCCTGTTTATTCCCCAGCCTAGCTATAAGCCAAAGACTGGCTCAAAGCTTTCCGAGTTGAACAGCGAGCAGCTCGTTCTGGATTCCCTTGACATATATAACATTCCAAAGTCGTCGGCGTCGGGCCCACGATCAAAGACCACGTCTTCTCGCATCGCAGAGCTTGCATTCTCCTCTTTTCCTTCCTTGCCTCTCGTGCTTGATGTTGGTGGGGAAGTCAAGGGCACAGATGGAAAGGTACAGGCTCGTCCGATGACGCTCGAGGTCACCTCGCAAACAAGTGGGAAAGACTTTGTGCAATGCTTGGGGGAACCAGATCGGAAAGGGGGAGGATCGGGGCCTTCCTCTGGATCAATTGGGATATGGTGCGAGTGGACGAAGGATGGAATTATGGTTGAATTTGGTGGAGATGAGGCGAAAGGACCTCAGGCATGGGAGAGGGGTAAAGATGCCGCATGGAAAGTAATCACTCTGTTCCGTCGGCACTGAATCTCTACTCTTACATAAAGACTCTTGCGACTGTATACCGAAGGCTCTCTACATGTGAAACAAGCTGAACGCTGAACGAGAACGTTGAACAGTGGACGAGCCTGACCCCAATCTGATCGCACTGTCACCTGCACACCACAATGTGCCTGCTGACTTGATAACATATGCTGGAAAGAAATGTCATATCGTACATGTGATTGTCCTGTGGGCATTAAATAAATTCGTCGAGTCCCTATCCACCCGCATAGGTCTCACAATTTACACCTATATCATGGCTACGCCTGAATCTCTCAACATTCTCGATATCTCGGGCACTTATGTCATGGTAAGCGCCCTTATGATCATCTTGACCGAAGCTTAACCCTCAGCCATCCAGAATAAGACTATCAGCGATTCTTATACTGACGAAATCCTTCGCTTGCAGGGAGTAAGCTGGCTCAAACGTAAAGCCATCTCGTATGGCACGGTGACGCTCCATATCAAACACTACAAGAAGGATGACGTCGAGCATATTGATATTGAACAGTAAGAGCAACCTGCCAACACTATGTGCCGAACGCTGAAGCTATTCGACATTATGAAGGACTTTGACTGGCGGCATCCAAGGTACAACTGAGCAGCGAACACTCATTTGGAAGGAGAGAGAGAACTACGACCACTTGTTTGGGCATGTGATAGGAAAAACAAGGAGGACTTCCGTTGACGCGCTCGATGAGGAATTCCTGGTGAAGGGGTGGACCGAAGATACAGTAAAACATGGTGTAGTCCAGTCATACGTCGAGAGTGATACTCCAAAGAGTGATACAACCTGGATCGCTAACCAGGTCTGCTCCATGCCTGTGTGCTGCCCCATCATTGCTGATTCCTTTCTGTCCAGACGTGGGGAATCGAGCTCATTAATCAAGAGAGAAGATACACAAGGCATGTGAAATTCACTGGGCCTGGAGGTGAAGACATTGAATGTCGTCTGGTCTATGACTATTGTGAGTCGATAATCCTGACGAGTCACAGGAATAATTTACTCACTTGAACGCTAGTGGGCCCTCCCTAAATTCCAGGACGAT
>JABAJT010000015.1:24427-55047 GCA_018850275.1 Tephrocybe sp. 9174TJB
ATAGTCTTATCTGAGTTATCGCTTAGTCATTCCTGTAAATTGTTGCCGTCGTCTGATCATGAGTGGGCCAATCCATCATGATATATGTAAAACTTGAAACATGAACACAAGCCTTGCAAGCTCAAGCTCGTCGCACCGAACCAATACTACGCCATTCCTAGAGGATGATAAAGCACAAGCCGAGGCGGCTGTTCAGCTCGTCGAACTTCCTGGAGACTTGCAACTTGAAGCTGCACTCAGGGACACCAATCTCTCAACCCGGCCGCCAGAGACGAGAAGGGACCGTTTCGTCAGGAAATGTTCAGAAAAATATCCCAGGACGTCTATTAGGCTCTCCTCCTTCATAAAATATTTGTGGGGTCCCAGACCGAAGGTCATTTTACCAGGTTTGTTTCCAACTAAACAAGGCACGCATTCACGACTTACAGCCTACCCATTTACAGATCCTGCGCCATTTCTAGACATCAACTGGGATATACGTGGGCGACGCTTAACCTTGCCTCTGGAATCCACGACCCTCAGGCTAACACGCTTCTTTGCAAATCATTGGCTTTTTCTCGTCTTGGGTGCTGCGTACATTATTGGGCTTGCCTTCTTCTCACGTGCGCAGTCATTCCTCACACCGGCATCCTCCTACATTGCCTGCAATTCTGCCTATTGGTTATCTAATAACGGCTGTGGCCTGGATGGACAGCTCTGTGGCCCATTTTCCAACTCAACATTTGACTTTCGTTGTCCGGCACAATGTGACAGCCTCATCCTTCAAAACCCTAGGACCGTAGGGGGCGATCAAGTCGCATTTGTCCCCCTCATTGTAGGTGGTGGAGATGAGCAGCATACCTACAGGGGGGACACTTTCATCTGTGCTGCGGCCAATCAGCTGTAGGTCAAATTTCCCAAATATAGCTTCTGATATATCCCTCACATCTTTATGTTCAGGGGATTGACAACCAATGCCAAGGGAGGTTGCGCATCACTCGAACTTGTTGGAAACTTTACCAACTTTCTTCCTACAACGGGCAACGGGCTTACATCCATTGGGTTCCCTACCGTTTTCCCCTTGGCCTTCAGATTAGGCCCAACGACTTCTTTATCGCATTGTGAAGACAATCGTAACGCAGCCCTCGCGTTCAATATCATCATCACCTGGGCTCTCTTCGTCATCGTTCGACCGAAAGCCATCGTTCTATACTGGTGCCTCGTGTGCATTGGCTTCTGGCACATCACCCTCTTTTCCCAGCCACGCGCTTCACCTCCACCTCTTAGCGACGCGTTTGGCAGCTTCCTCCCTACACTCTTTATTGCTTACGCATTCTGGCGTTTGGCGTTCCGCTTCACCATGCCTGCATTCTCCAAAATGCCTTTGGAGACGTCAGTCTGGTACCTCGCACCCTTCTGGGCAGGCGTACTGACCAACATCACCTTTGACAAAATTCCAATCAGTCGTCTAACGGCCTCTGATTTGTCAAAACGGTCTGGTGCCATTGCGGCGCTCGTCGTTATTATCATAATCGTAGCCATATTGGCTATCAACCAAGTTCGTGTCATGCGAAAAACGGGGTGGTTGCCACACTATCTAAAATGGTACATCATCGGCGGACTCGTCGTTTTGGTTATATCCCAGCTTCCTGGGCTGCAGCTCCGTGTACATCACTACATCACTTCAATGGCTCTCATTCCTGGAACGGCATTTCCTACGAGGATGTCAGCAATCTTGCAGGCCTTTTTGCTTGGGATGTTTTTGAATGGAGCAGCTGCGTTTGGATTTGATTCCGTTCTTCAAACAGCGGCAGAGGTAAACTTTGTTTATGCGCCATTTTTTTTTTGCTCTCAACTGATATATATACCTCTTGCCACGAAATAGCTTCAAGACGATGCACCATCTGGGTCATTACTACCTTCGTTCCTGACCAACTCGACCAATTTTAATTCCTCCATCCCGCTGGTGAATCAGACAATCGCATGGGACGTTCTGGTGGATGCGTGGGATGGATTCTCTCTTCTCGTAGACGACGTTGAGAGATATGTTGGAACAGCCCTTAATTTTTCCCTAGCAGCATTCGATCCGACAATTCCACACTTCTTCAGACTTGCGGTAAGTAACAGTTTTTTCAAGACACGTTGTCTGATTCACCCCCGTGTATCCATTAGTATACTTTGGGTGATGCCACTGGAGACTTTACGAAGGCTGCGATTTTGTGGCCCAATGGGACCTGGGTAGATCCGGCCCCTGGACCTTCCTGATTCCCAGTGGCCAGAATGTGGGTTTATAGTGGGTCCGTGGACAATTCCTTGGGACGTTGTATGAATGTATAATTGTTGTTGTATACTTTTCAAGTGGCGCCGTTTTTCTTTTGGATATAGCCAAAGAATGGTTTGAGACCTTGAAACTTCAAGTCGTGGTTGTAAGCACGCTGCGCTGCATGGGGCAAGTATTTGTTATTCGTAGAGTATTTGGGATATGAATGACGAATCTGTATGCAAAGCTTGTTCTGGATATGAATGACGAACCTGTATGCAAAGCTTGATATGGATTAGTGTAGTCGCCTGTAGTAGCAGACACTCTTCCCAACGATGCTCCCGTCGTCCCTGAGCCCGCATATATGCATCCTGCCCTCACAAGACCTGTCTGACCTCCTCAACGCCGCGTCCCTCCCTCCTCTCCAGTTCATCCTCCAGTCTTTCTCCCCGTTGCCTCAGGGTGCGTCCATCATCAACAGCAACCCCATCCACCGCTGACATCCCATCCAGTAACAACTCGCTCAACCTCACTCACATCCATCCCACACACTTCATTTGCTCTTAGATTCTCTCACCTCCCAGACATCGAGGCTGCCTGTGCAGAAGACGACGATCAACGCGCCGCACGCACAATAGACTGGATAGGCGCACGCATAAACAAACGCTGTTCAAAATGGACCACCGACGATCTGTCCTCCACCTCAAAAGACTCTCACAGGTCTCCATGGTGGGACGAGCTTAGACGCTGCACAGAGGGTGATCATGTCCCTTCAAAATCAGAGGCCTGGAATCACCCCGTCTCCAGTACGTTCTCAACCTACCCAACCCCTCGTCGTTTAACTCTTCCCAGTCATTTTCGCCGTATCCACCACCGCCCCCAATCCCCTCCAAGCCCTCGCAACCTTGCATTCTAGAGCTCTTCAGCTTCCCTCATGGGTCGATTCAAACATTCTCCCCTACACTCTCATCTTACACCCAGACAACTCTCCTCTTTCAAATGAAGAGTTCGTCCTGTCCATCTTTCATCATCCTTCCTTTCCCTGACTTCTCTCCAAAAACAGGGCAGGTGCGCTATTCAACGCAGTCAAGAAACAATATGGCCTCCACAGCTATCTTCTGCCGCTGTCCCTCCCTACTCCCCCTCCTCCACCTGTCCCCGTCCCTGCTCTTCTTCCCCGACTGCCTCCACCTCCATCTTCTGACTCTCTCCAGACTTCACAAATACCCCAAACTCCTCTCAGCCCCGGCTTTCCCACCGATTCAAATGCTCTACATACCTTACGAATGTCAGAGAAGGATATTCAACAAACAGCCCGCTTCACCCGCGAGTTCCTAGTAATGAGCCTTCTTCCATGGATGGAGAAGTGTGTTGTCGATTGGAACGAAGCCGTACGTCTTGACTCCTTCATCACAGTTGACATCTCTTCTCAGCTCTCATGCAGTTCTCATCCACCCGCCGCCTACCGTCGCGCTTGTTCTCTTCCACTCGTCGTCTCTTTGGATCCCCTTCGCCCTCTCCTGCCCCGACGCAAAACATGTCCTCCTCTCTATCTTCTCTTCCCGCCAGGGTAGGAGGCCCGTCTCCTCCTTCTCAACAACGTCGATTGGCAGAGTTTGCAACAATTCTAGGAGATTTGAAACTGGCTGTCACCGTTTGGGAGGCCCTAAGAAAAGATGGCAAGGGTGGTGCAGTACGTCCATCGTCAAAGCCAAGTTGTAAAACTTGTTGAGCTAAAAAGTACATCACAGGACATTCTGCCAATGTTATTGACCCCTTCCCCCTCAATCCCTCTGCACGCTGCTCAAGCGCTATCCACCATGCAATTACAAGCTCCTGAGCCTGGGCCACATGAACAGCTGACCGCCCTCAAATATGCAGTCCGCTGGGAAGCTGGCATAAGTACATCCGACTTCCTCAGCCAACCTTTGGAAGGAGAGCGGTGGCTGGTCTTGGCTGCAGGCAATGTATGTCTCCTGTTCTTTCTTGTCTCGCGTGCCAAGGTGGCTTGCTGAGTGCTTGTTTAAAAGTCAGAAGAACCGCCTGCGGCCCTGTTATTAGCGCATGCAGCGTTATTAAGCTCTAGAAAACAAGCAAACAGACGCGCGGCGTTGTGGTACCTTTCTGCCGCCAACAGGCTTGAGAAATGTGGCATTGTGAGTTGTTGCGGCTCTTTGCAGGCTCCAGGAAAAACTCATAGGGCAAAATCAGAAACCATTGACAATGTTCTTCCTGCGTCGAGCGCATGAGTTGTATAATGAAACGCCACAAAAGTCCCTCTCCCCGTCCTTCTGGGAATCTGAAGGGCAATCACCATTCGAGCTGCACGGCATGGATGCAATAATGTCAGGCATCGAACATCCCCTGGGTATGCATATCTCTTTTGACCTTGCAAAGCGTTCAAACACAGCTTTTCAGGCCGGTTATTGTACACCACAGGCGATGTACCTGGTGCTGTTCGATTTTTCCTGGGTCTTTTGCGTGGTTCAACTAAACACTCACACTCGCTCTCTTCTCCCGTTTCCGCTGAAGGGAACAAGCTTCCTGGCACTGATAAAGTGTTCCTAGACGATTTTAGAGTGGCGTTTGCTGTGAGTTGGAATGCTCACACCCTTACTCCCGGTTCGCTGACGCTGCCCTCGTAGCATTTCAAAGCTACTTCTCCAGAGAGCAGAGAACTAGCTGACCTCAAGTTGCCTTTTACTTTTTGCCTTGGACGGCAGACACGGCTACGCCTCACAGGGGATGTCCAAGGAGGCTCAGCCGGGGTGTGGGAGACACGTGAAGAACAGTGGAAGAGCTTTTACAAAAGCCTCGGCCGTAAGGAGGGGCTGGCAGTCAATGGCAAGGCGTCAGTGAATGGTACGCCTTGATTCTATTTCTCTCTCATTTGATGGTGACGGGGGTGTCATGGCCCAGAGGTGTTTTGGTTGGATCTCGTCATTCGGAATCCATTAGACACAGAGGTGAATTTGTCAAACTTGACCGTCACCGTGCAAGATTCGAACGCGAAAGACGATCCCGTGCCTGCTTCATTCGTCGAGGTTGAAGTCATCGACGATATTGTCCTCGGTGCAAAGGAATCACGGACTGTAAGCAGCTAACATCAATCTCACGTCTTGTTTGGTATAGACTTACAATATACAAGGTGCCGATATGTATCCAATGTAGCCGTGCAGCCTCTCTCATCTTCACCCATGCAACATATGACTTTCTATCTCTTTTACCGTCCACCGAATCGCTCGCGTCACGCGGTCGTCGGCTCCATGATACCCCTGCCCAGCGGATGCAACCCACCTATGCGTCCGATATCAGCATCAAGGTTGACGTGGAGGATGTGGATCACAAGCTCCTCGTTGATTTTGTGGACGATGAAAGGCTGGCGCTTGTTCAGGGTGAGAGGAAGGAGTTGAAGTTGTGGTTTTCCAACTCGGGTAGCAAGCCAATCAATCAGCTCTGGATAGTAGCAGGACCTGAAGACGAGCTTTGGCTCGGACCTGAGGAGTCTGCAGATGCAGGAAAGTTTATTTGAATTATGAGCGATTGGATTGGAACTCATATCAGATGAACAGATACTGCTGATGACGAAAATTCGCGAGTCATCCGGTCGCGTAACTCTATAGAACCTCGAAAACCGTTCCGCGTTGATCTCTCGCTCAATCCGGGAGAAGATATCGAATATCCTGTTCAACTACACGCAGAGGCAACTGGAAACCAGGAGCTCAATCTTCTTTTTGTTTACCGAGAGGTAAGTTCATACAAATATGTGGTTGAACAAGACCTCATTTCTTGATTCAGGACGACAAAGATCCTTTCCGTTCCACTCGAGTCACAAGACACTATAGCGTCTACAAACTATTTGATATTTCCTTGTCGGCACGGCCGTGCCAGTCTCTGGACTATATGTTCTTGGCCCAACTGCAAGTTACCTCTCTGGCATCTTTAGATATTCATCTTGTGCAAGTCACTTGTATGAGCCCGACCTGGAAGTGTTCGTCACTTGCCAATCATGGACTGTAAGATGCCTTGTTATTTGGCATTGTATGGGGAATCTCATTTTGTCTAGCGGGCTGCTACCACCACTTCAATCGTCGCAGCTGCTGTTCGGCCTCATCAATTGGGACGGGGGCTCTTCTGTGTCAGAGTCCTTCAAGTTTGTTTCAAGAAAATTGCAAGACGTCCTGTCTGGAAAGAGCGTGGAAGCCTCCGATCCGCCACCGATCGACCTGCTGTGCAACCACATATTCGAGGTCATTTTCTTCGCATGAATGTGAATGAATTCATAAGGCTAACAATAACAATATCATAGACCACACAAACCGTCATTAGACCTGCGACCCTCGATTTGGTCTTCCAGAGCAAGAGCTCTGCTGTTAGACGCAAATTGGCCCAATCGCATCCTCATATACCCCCCAACTCTCATCACACCATATTCCCCCTTTTCAACCCTGAATCTGTAGATTTCATCATCTTCTGGGAAATCCCTTCACAGCAGCGGTCTGGGTTCGTCACTGTGCCTGGGCTCACACTTGGTGCTGGGCATGCAGTGTTGGGTCCTATCATTGAGGAATCTGAGAATGCTAAGGCTAAGCGCAGTATGTATGCGGAAACGCGGAAGGAAAAGCAAGATATCCTGGAAGCTATACGTACAAGCGATTGGAACTCAGAAATGAATCCTGTGGTGCTCGTTTTGCAAGAGCCGGCCACAACATATCACAACTTCAGCCTTGGGTTCGTCTTTCTTTCTTTCTTTCATATCCTTTGAATACGGTATTCTGATTGCTGTACTATGTGTTAGACCTTGTCGTACCTCGATGACCATGGTGGTTCGGAACTACTCCTTGACTCACAAGGCACGATTCGTTCTACGACTTGATGCAGATGTCAATGCGCATTCGCCAGCTTCGTGAGTTGTTTGGTTATCCGTTGTGCTGAACTGACAAAATCCAAGTCATCTGCCGCCTCCTTACATTGGCCGTCTCACCTTTCGAGGGACGCTCGAACCGTCGAAATCCACCGTAATTCAGCCCAATTTGTGGATTACACAGGCTGGAACATATGGGTCCGGCAGATGGAGCCTGGAAACTGAAGTACTTGAAGGCACCGATGATCATGTGTGGCACCGTTACATACAAGAATCGTCGCCTGAGGATGATTCTGTGCTCATTATATACGGAATTCCGGCCACTTAATATTATTGGTATCGCTAGAATACATTATTGAAGTTGTGAGCAACGTCACTGGTCATCGGCTGCATTCTCTTGGGCAGCTGTAGCTGTCTCCTGTGCGAGTTTGTCTCGTGCTAGCTGCTCCCGTGCAGCCTTCTCCTGGGCGGCCTTCTCTTGGGCGGCCTTCTCCTGGGCAGCCTTTTTAGCGGCAGCGATCTTAAGCTGTTTCTTCACTCGCACGTTGAAGAATGTCTATGGCCATACTACTGAGTCCCGACGAGGTACATACTAAACAATGAAACTCACGCCAAGAACGAATTGAACACAGGTGAAGAATGGCACCCAGAGCTGAACAGAAAAGCATAGGTTTAGTGAGATCCCACAAATAGGATGGCTGTGAAAAGACTGACGTCTAGCGGCACAAATTTCTGTGCAATAACCAAGGTCAAAGGAGACACGACCCATGACACCTGCATTAAGATTAAAACTTGGTCACTTGGTATGGCGTCAAATCGGCACATTACCCTTAGTACAGAGAAGAAGCCTGCTTTCACAGTTTTGACGATTTCGTCAATAGTCTTGGCTCCGTTGATCACAGCCATGGACGCCAGAAAAACTGGGATGATGTCAGAGATACGGTGCTTGTACAGGGGTTCCGACAACCGTACCAGCAGATGTAATAGGCGATACGAGTAAGCTGTTCGCGAGGATTTGAGCAATCTTTGCACCAGTTCCAGTCTTTCCGGCAAATGCTTTCTGCAGTGTTCCAGTCAGGTAATGGCTCATAGGCGCCGACACGAGAAATCCATATAAAGCCATCTTCACGGCTTTCAGGTCGACATTCAAAGCTGCCAATGTGTGGGCCACAGCTGATGCATTCTTGGCCGGAGGCTTTACTGGCGCACCGGCCAGTGTGCTCCCAAGGACTTCTTGTAAAAAGCAGAGAGTTCCTGGAGATGTTTAGTTAGTGAATGATGATACGATAGAGTGACGTTTAGTACCTGTTGTGATTGCCTTTGTCCTGAGAGGATTAGACGCCAACTCCCGTAGATACTTCAAGAGGAGTGGGTGGGTTCCTTTTGCTGGTGAAGCGCTCATAGTGTATGGATCAAGATCAAGGCCAATGAACTCTGGGGTAACAGAGGTCCAGGTTTTTGATGAACAAATGCACCCGTATTCATCCAACCGGCAGCGAGTTGCCGACTGCCGACCTCTGTGGGGTTGTACATAGAAATGTCTTATGGTCGAGGTACAGGAACATTCTAAGGGGTATAATGATTATTTAGGATGAATACAGCGTGTCTATTGAATTGTCCCAAAATCTATTGTCGTCCCTTTACCCTGCGGAAAGGGTTAGTGTCGTCCGGATAGGAGAATGACAAGAAGCCATACCAAATTTTGACATAATCAGCTAATGATACCATGCAAATGGTTTGCCAGACTCCGAGACCAATGCGGGGAGTGACACCACGGTAAAGACCCTTGATGCCATTCTCTTTGTAGATATAACTGAGGGTGTTGAAAATAGTTAATTTCTCTGGTCGGTTAGCAGAAGCAGCGCCCTTCGCCATGGACTGCATCTAAAAATTGTAAAATAGAAAATGTTATCATAAATTGCAAAAGAAGTGCCATGGAAAGTCGCACTTCTACACGAATAACCTCAATAGGTTGATTCCATGTCGCCAAAGCGCCACCAATAGACGAAGCTAAGATTTTATCCAAGGCACCCAAACTCTCAGTCTCAGACTTGCCCTTGATTTTTCGGATAGATGTCTCAGCAAGGCGAGCAAAGCCCATACTACATAAGCAGCGAATCAGTCAGACATAGTTTGCCTTGAAAGTTAATTTTGATTGCGCACCGAGAGCCCCAGTTGGTACACTGACGAACGGCGACAGCGTTCACACCTTTGTTCACGCCTGCAAGACCTTCCTTGCGATATATGTCCGCAAATACTGCCCAAGTTGATGGAGGCTTGACACCAGTGGCAGCAGTTTTGTGACGCGTAATCTCAGCAGTTTTCATGCAGGTAGTGAAACCTGGCATGCCATGAGACCTTGGCCACCTTTCGAATGACTGATGAGACGCACCCATTGTTGCATATGCCTGCGCAACACCACCAGTCATTCCACCCAGTAAACCAGCAAAGGCAGGATTGATGCCAGCAGCCAGAGACGCAGTCTCGACTTCGGAGGCAGTGAAAACAAGTACAGCCCCCTTCGTAGAAGCCTCAATCCATGCCTGGTAACCATTGCATTAGGGCACTTCTTCGTTTGACTGGTATATATGCGTGGGCATACCCATGGAATGAGACCTTGATAGTACCCAACAACCCCTCCACGCGACCAGACGGTTTTGCACGCCTGCCACATAGTTTGTGATCGATTAGCGGCCATTTGGGTCTTCAAAACTTCCAATGGTTGACCGAGGGTGGTGACCTAGATAGAATACTGTAAAGGCAGTTGATCTTTGGGTAGACGGGTTCTACTTGCCTCCTACAGGTGGAAGACGAAAAGATGAATGTAAGTGGCTCACTGAAGAGGGTGGAGACGTACAAACTAGAAAGCGTTCAAGGAAATACGAGGATTGTTAATGGATACATAAATTCAAGATGTAAATAGGACTGCACCATATTCATGATACCACCTATATAACAGATAGGAATGCGATTAACAAGGATGATAAGATGACAAGACACATACCAACTGCAATGTTGGACCAATTGACGCCTTTCTGGCCAGGTTCCTTCTGAATTGCCATGGGGTAGAATATTAGAGGGAGGAGGAGGAGGAGAGAGTGGGGCAGAAAAGACAGAAGAAAAGGCGTTTACATGGGACCTGGGTTGAATTTGAATTTGAGCAATTCGTTGGGGGACTTTGGCGGGTCCCCGAAGCGATCGGATAAACTAATCCGAGGCGCAATTGCAGACATTCGGTTTCTTTCGGCTCGTACCACTTTTTCAAATGCTCTCTTGTTTAGTCAATCACGCGCCAAAAAGTGAGCTGTTCAGAGGTAGTCAGGCTAGGTCAGGCTTCAGTTAATCGTATAGAAACGCTTCATTAGAATTTGGGTATGTGAATGGGGTAATCGGCGAACAAGTGTGACATGCAGCTCGGTACTAGACTTCGGTAGATTAGGTATCAAAAAGTGAAGCCAAGTACCGAGGCAGATGAATAACAGAATAAAGCCGTGGACTAATATGTGAAGTTAAAGGTTAGGTCGGATGAAGGACAGTAAGAGGCCTTGAGGGGTGAGTGTGTCTTGAAACAAGGACGGGGTGAGGTATGCGAGACCCAACTTCCGAATCATTGTATAGGAACGGCCTGTTCTTTGAGGAGCGCATCCCGTTCTTCTGTTAACCTGTTGTCACCCGAAGGGTTTGGAGAGAAACATGGTCAATAAATTGAATCTCGAGTCAAGTTATGAAAAGTAAATGAACACGAGGTTCAATGTGGCCACGACGAAATCTTGGGAACGAAAGAGAATCCAACGTACCGAGTGATTTGGTCCTGATTTTCCTCCTGGTCCTGCTCCAAATATTGAATCTCCATGACTTTGCGCTGTACTTCGGCATTGAGCTCTGCTGCTTTATTATGCGAAGCCTCGAGCTCTTCTCTAAGAGCCTTCATCGCCTTTTCGTGATCTGCCGCAAGGTCGTGCATCTTCAGATTATGCGCCTCGTGTAACCTCTGTAGCTCCTCTTTAGTTACTCCGGGTGTAGACGGAGGTACTGCGCCATTTCCGTTAGTTTTAGGCGCCGCATGTTGAGCCGCAAGTGTGGCTTGCAATGTAACAAGCTCTCCTTCCAAATCAGAGACCTTCGTTGCAAGTGCTGCCTTTTGAATTGCCAGAGTAGCAACCTCTTCGTCATGAACAGCTCGAAGCTTAGTGACCTCCTCAGCCCGACTCCTGGCCGCCTCCTCGAGGTCTTTCGCTTGGTTGTTAGACAACTCTGTGAGCGACAACTTTGTGAGATTAAGCATTTCGTTTGCGGTAGACAAGTCATCTTTGACAATGGCCAATTCCTTGCTAAGCTGGGCGACCTCTTCAGCGTGGGCGGTAGGGTCAGGAGCTGCCGAAGCAGAATCACGCGCGTCGTCACGTTGTTGGGCAAGACTCTCGACCTCCATACGAGCAGAGTCAAGGGCCGTCTTCGCCTTAGCAAGATCGTCTTGGGTGGCTTTGAGGTCAAGTTTGAGTGTGGTGATCGTTTTTTCGCGACTATTGACTTCTGACTCCAAGAGGTTTGTATGCTCCGCTTTGAGATCGTTCAGAGCCAATTGATTAGCAGCCTGAATCTGCTCGATGGAGGACGTGGATTCAGCACGAAGTGCTTGCAATTCTTGCCCATGCGCATCACCAGCCTCGGCCTGCGTCATCCATGAGATCTGACCAAGTGTGGCAACATGAGACAAACCTTTGCACGTTCGAATGCTTCCAACAGAAGCTTGCTGTGCTCTTCCTTCACATACTCAACTTTTGAATTGAAGTACTGCTCTTGGTTCTAGAAGAAACGTTATTCCGTAATCAAGGAGGGGAATATGCAAGGCTCACCTGAAGCTCCACGGTGATTCGCTTGTTTTCTTCCTTGAGTTCGTCCTGAGTCTTCAAGAAATTTGCTTCTGCCTCTGCCAGTCTGCGATCATGTTCCTTCGCAGAAGCCAGAGCGTCAGCCTGCGTTTGCTCATGAGCCCTCATGGCAGCCGCCAATTCTACTTTAAGCTCCTCTAGAGAAGCCTTCAGAACATCTTGGGCGTCATGTTCGGTCTTGAGAGCGGCATCGTGTAATTTCTGACGCTCCTCGAGTTGTGAAGTAAACTGAGCCTCTTTGGCTTGACCTGCTTCGTCGGCATGTTGGGTAGCGACTTTAGCGTTGGCAACCTCGCCCTCCAAAACCTTCACTCGAGCCAACAAAGCATCCCGCTGCTCTTCATTGGCTTCCTGAACTTCTTTCAATTCCAGAATTTCGACCTCAAGCTCTGAAAGCTTTGCAGAGGTGTCTTCCTTCTCCTCCTTCAGGCCAGCAATTTGAGTGTTGAGTTCATCAATAGAGGCAGATTTGGCCTCCAATTCCTTCATCTTAACGTCTAAGTCTTGAACGACTTCGGCGTGAGTAGCTTTCAGGGCATCAGTTTCTGTAACAAGAGCGGCCAGTTCCGACGAGACTTTGAGGAAATCATCGCGCTCGACGGCAGCCTTATCAGCGTCTGAAGAGCTCGATTTCTTCAGAGTATCCAAGGCATCTTGAGCAGCTCTAACATCTGTTTCGAGGCTCCGAATCTGAGCACGGAGAGTGTCAATGATGCCTTCCTTAGCTTTTGAAGCCGCGTTCGCTGTTTCCACCTGAATGAAGATATTAGAAGATATGCAAGCTTGACACAAAGTGGATAGTTGACCTCTTGCTGAAGTGCAATCAAAGTGGATTCGCTATCATGACGACTCTTTTCGACATCGGCAAGAGCAGCTTTCACTTCTATAATCCGATTCTCCAAGGACGTTTTGTCTAGGTTAAGCTGTTCTGCCGCAGAAGACTTGGAGGCAAGTTCAGCTTGAGCGCTCTCGAGTAAACTCGTTAATTCGTCAATTCGGCCTTCCAGTTGGGCGATATTTTCAGTCTTGGTAGCGAAAGATTCGGTAAGCTCTTTGAGCTTGAGACGCAAAAAAATTAATCGTTTGTTAAGGTAGAAAGTGATTCCATACCTGGACTTGTAGTTCCTCTACAACCTTGTTGTCCTCTTTGACTTCCCGTATGGAGGATATAGACGTTGTATTACGTGCCGGTCTCGTAGCTGTTACGGAGGTACCGACGATAGAAGAACGAGAGGCAGGAGGTTTGGTGGAAGAGGTGAGTGGGGCCTTGATACCAGCAGCCAAACTTTGCCTTGAAGTTGTGGCGGCACGCTTTACACCTTCTGACACCGACGCTTTTGGACGAGATGAAGCCGACGCCGCTGAACCAGTAGGAGATACAACCGATGTACGTGCCACAACAGGCTTAACAGCTGGTATAGCAGCCACCTTGGAAGTAGCGGAACTAGGCCTAGCACTGGCTGAGGACAGCGTGGGTTTAGTGATAGGTGGTGGGGCAGGCTTCGTGGGAGCCAGTGATTGCCTGCGAGTTGGGGGGGCTACAGATGCAGCGGGTGTACGTGTAGATGCCATCGAGGTCTTGGAATGAGGCGCGGTCACAGAGCTGGCCGATTTCAAGGGAGGTGCGATGGGGGTTTTGCTAGGTTTTCCTACAGTAGAACTGGAAGTTCCTGCTAGTTTCGTAGGTGGTGCCTTGCCAACAGTACCAGCACCAAACGTTCCAGAGTTGATGATCTATGAGAAACCATCCCTCATGAATAAGTGCGGACAATAGTGAAAACTGGTAAAGAACCTTTTTCACTAGGGGGGTTGGAGGACCACCGTTCGTTTTACCTGCCACAGGCTTGACTGGAGCGGGCTTTGCTTTGGTTGGCGGTTGGTTAGACGCTTCTGGTTCAGCAGCAACCTTGTCTTCGATTGCAATTTTGATGCCCTGACTTCCAGAAATGGGCTCGTCGACCAGGTCCGTAGTTTGAAGGTTAATATCAAGTGTCCCACCATCGCCGTTTGAAATGACATCAGCCGGTTGTTCTCCATCGTCTGTCTCTTGAGCAGCCTCATGGTCGCCATGAGGTGCCACGATGCCCCCAAAGTCAGCAGACTCCTCAGCAGGGTCCACAATAACCTCCGACTCCGCATTGCCGTCAGATGATAGCCCAATCATCTGTGGTTCAACCGCAGACATGATAAAGAAAAGTGGGTGTGGAAGTCAAGTGGTGGTCCTTAGGCGACCTCGGAACATTGATGGAGCCAATCACGACACGACAACAGCAGACGCGTCTCGGTCAAGGCCAAACTCATCTATTGACTATAAATTGAAAAGACGATAGTTTGATATCGCATCTAGAAATCTACAGGACTGTAGCATACAGATTCAATGCATTAAGTGCGGGCTCCGCTAAATTGTTGTGGTTGTAGCTCAGGATCGACACCTATAGGTCAACAGAGGTTGATATCAGGCAGAAGGAAGTTGCAGAAGCCCGAAAAGCTTACAGAACCAGGTTCTACGTTGAAATGCGTACCTAGCAAGCTTACAGTGAGTGTACATTTCAACGCTAATACAATGGCAGCTGACCAAGGCATAGAGGGAAGTTGATCCAGCGTGAAATCAGGACGCGACTGAAGTGGCCGTGCGCCACAATCATCACATCTCTTGTATTAAGTCCTTCCTCTTTGTATTGTCGATGGTATTCTCGAACCTTTACGACAGGATGACATAGTGAAGGGAAATGGGGGACAGACTCCGCACCTTCGCAATTACACCGTCGACTCGTGCCTGCATTTCTGCCACAGATTCACCTCCGGGGCAGCTACGCAGTGACCCATAAGCGTAAGGATGCGGATGATACAAATATAACAAAAATTCACCCGTCATCCCAAATTTTCCATGTGTGATTTTGCTGTTTAATTTCAGAAGATAAGAGTCCCTCATACTCGCCTAGTTCCTACATGTTAATAATACTGAACCAAGGTTATATGACATAATTATACCATAGTCCCATTCGCGAACCTCTTCACTAAGAATGTGTTGTGGGAGCTCGGGAAGGTGACCGAATAACAGGTGAAACGTCTTGTGTGCGCGCTGACGAGGAGAAACAAGAACTGTACAAAGATTCTTGGGATCAACGATTTCTGAGAATATTCAAAAATGTCAGTGGGCGAACTTTCATTGCGTTGTAGAGTAGTATCGATTTACTAACCTCCATCCCCGACTATCCTCCTGGCCTTGTCAAGAATCTGCTGTTCCCCCCTCGTTGTGAGCGGAATATCGGTGCGTCCCGTCTGATATAATGTTGGCCACTGTTGAAATCCACAGTAATTTGATAAAAGAAAGGGACGCACATGTCGCCTTAATCAACATCGATCACTTAATGAACGATCATGACTTCTTGTGTGAGGTACTAACCCATTCAGAGACCATTCGGTTTCTCCTGGAAGTTAACAATGATTAGGTAGGTGCATCCAAGTTAAAACCTTGCTTGCCGTGGCGGACGATGAAGAGGCGGGGCATAGGACGTGCCATGGTTAGTCGACGACGGTCTGTAAGATCGAGATTCGAGTAACGCGATCACCCTGTGACTGTCACTCAGAGTGTATTAGTTCGTCACGTGCAAACTCAATAGACCAGGGCTCAGACTCAGTACTCAGAGCTCAGGGCCTCAGGCTGCCAGTCAGGCTCACGAGTCTACAATTTACAAACTCAAGACAGTCCGAATCCCAGTGCCACACGGTACAGTTGAACAAGCCAGAGATGTTTGACGACTGTGAGTTGTATCATTAGCGACTCTCGACTGCGTGTATTTAACTGGTTATAGATGTTGAACACTCGGGTGGCTCTGCGGTTCCGGTGACTAGTGCCCCCGCAGTCTCTCAGTTACAGTATGAAGGATTCGAGCCTTCCCCATACGAACCCGGCGACCCTCGTGCTGATATTGAGGAGCTGCACCCTGTATGAAACGCACACTCAGTCTTATTGCTAACTCAACTGTGCATAATGTAGATAGGAAATACTGGTCCAGAAACTCTTCATACGCCGATATTCGACATCGGACGCGTCCAATATGACTTTCCTGCACCTCTCGTCACATGTGTTGTATCCTCCGACATCTTAGCGATGGGATTCACTTCCAATATGCTCGTCCTCATAGAGCTTTCGCATGCAGACCAAGTCGTCAAAATCAAGATTCCTCGAAAGCCTACCGAGATGACTATGCACAAACTCTTCATGGATCCTTCAGGGCGCCACATTGTGATATCCTCTATTCAAGGTGAAAACTGGTACCTCTATCGCGGTTGGAAGGAACCGCGGCGACTGAAAGGTTTCAAGATGGTGATTGAGAGCATTGCTTGGAACAAGCCCGCATTACTGTCTGCGTCGCATTCAACATCCACCCGAGAAATACTCATTGGGGCAAGAAACGGCACCATCTATGAAGCGGTACTTGATGCGGAAGAGGATTTCTTCAAGTCTCAAGAGCGATATCTTCAAGCTGTCTTTTCTCTACCAGAACGGCATCCCATAACTGGCATCAAGTTCGATTTTTTCCCACCTGTAGACCCTAAAAAAGTGCTTGTCATTGCCACTACCGCCTCTCGCATATACCAGTTTGTTGGCGCGCCTGACAGGAGACCTGACGATGGCGGTCGTATTTTTACTGGCCTCTTCAATGGATATCGGGATACGGCTCCAAGTAAGTTTTTCGTCACAAACGCATCAGAATAATTGGCATATTCAGCCTCGTTTTAGAGATCCTCGAGCTTCCTGGAACTCTTCAACAATCTAAACTCCGTTTCTATACTCCTAATCCTGACCAGGCTCTTTCTCTTCCACGAACAATGGCATGGATGACAGGTTGGCTGACACCCTCCGTTCATACACCGTGCTAATTGTCCTTTTCATACCAGGACCTGGTATATACCATGGCATTGTCAACTTTGATACAAAGTCGGAGGACTTCATTGACGCTGCAGAGCTTTTACCATATCCTTCACCTGTACCAAATGCCGATCCAGAAATTCCTCAGTCTATTGCTTTAACGCAATTCCATGTTATTCTTCTCTACCGTGATCGAATAGCAGGCATCTGTAACCTAAACGACGAGCTCATGTATGAGGAGACCTTGCCACTTGTGAGCTCAGACCTTTTACTATGTTATGTCCTTGACACTTACGATGTTACCTTAGAGGCCTGGGGAGGAGGTTCGAGGCATTGCCTCCGATCCTGTTCGTAGAACGTACTGGGTCTACACAGACCAGTCTCTGTTTGAATTGGTTGTTGTCAACGAAGATAGAGATGTCTGGAAAATTTACCTTGAGAAGCAACAGTTTGATATCGCCTTGAAGTATGCAAGGGTACGTGGTATTTGAAGGTGTTATATTCATACTGAGTGGACAGTTGTTTATTTAGACTGCCGTACAACGCGATCATGTACTTTCTGCACAAGCCAACGCATATTTTACCGATGGACGCTTTTTCCAAGCTGCCCAGTGTTATGCACAATGTTCCACAACGTTCGAGGAGGTCGCGCTCAAGTTTTTAGACATTGGCGAACGAGATGCATTGAGGTCATACCTAATTTCGAGGCTCGAACGAACACGGAAAGGAGTGCGACAATCTCGCTTTATCCTGTTTAACTCATTATCTCACGAAATCCCTTAATCATTCAGGACTTGACGCAACGAATGATACTGGCTACATGGCTGGTTGAATTCTATCTGAGCAAATGCAATGAGCTGGACGATATCGTGGCGTCAGAATCAGTTTCGCACGATGTTGACAATTTTCGAACAGAACAGACCATTCTTGAAGACGACCTCCGACAATTTTTTGACACATACAAGGTGGGCTGTGGGATTCGAACGCTCGATTATACATGCTGAAGCATATTTCCACAGCATAATCTAGATCCAGCTACTATATACGAGCTGATCCAAGGGCATGGGAGAACGGACATGTATCTATATTATGCCAATTCCATTGGCGACTATCAACGCGTTGTTGAGCATTGGATTCTCGAAGAGGACTGGCTTAAGGCCATAGAAGTCATTAATCGTCAGGTGAGTGGATTGAACTGCACTTTTCAGGATGCTCATCGCTGGTAGTCTGACCTCGAACTGTACTATCGGTTTGGTCCTGTTCTCATGCGACGTGCGCCAAAAGAAACCGTCGATTCGTGGCTAAGACAATCCTCTCTGGACCCTCTACGCCTTATTCCTTCTATACTCCAACTTCAGTATACCCCACGCGATCCATTGTCGCCCAACCAAGCCATTCGATATCTCAATCATCTCATCTTCGAACAACACAACATGTCTCCGACAGTGCATAACCTGCTTATCACCTTTTTTGTTTTCCCGACGACGCCGCCTCCACCTGACGCACACGAAGACGACGGCCCATTGCTTCGTTTCCTATCCACAGCCCCTTGCGATCCAGTCACTGGCAAGCCGTTCTATGATCTTGACTACGCCCTTCGGCTTTGCAAGAACGCTGGCCGGACTCAACCATGTGTGCACATCTACTCAAAGATGGGACTTTGGGAGAATTCTGTTGATCTAGCCCTGGAGAAGGGAGACTTGGAGCTTGCCAAGATTAACGCTGACATGCCTGAGGACGATCAGCCTCTGCGGAAGAAATTGTGGCTGAAGATTGCCCGGTATGTTGTGCAGGACAAGAAGGACATCAAGACGTACGTTAACAACAGCTGGGCCGAGTGGACAACTGACAAAATCTTTGTATAGGGCCATGCGCTTTCTTGAAAATACTGACTTACTCAAGATCGAGGATATCTTGCCGTTCTTCCCAGACTTTGTGGTCATCGACGATTTTAAGGAAGAAATTGCTCATGCCCTGGAGGGTTACTCTAACCATATCGAGACGCTGAAGAACGAAATGAATGAGGCTACACAGACGGCAGAATCTATTAAACAAGAGATTGTCGCGTTGAAGAATCGTTTTGTTACTATCGACGCGAGCGAACCATGCTCGGTCTGTTCTCACCTACTTCTGACCAGGCAATTTTACGTATTCCCTTGCCGACATTCGTTCCACGCCGACTGTCTTATTGGTTTGGTATGCATCATGTCATTTTAATTTGTTCAACTGAGCCTCCCTGGTTAATGTTAATCTTTAGGTCAAGGAATATTTACCAGCTCCCACCTTGCGAAAGATCATTGCCCTACAAAACAAGTTGACCATGGGCAAAGCTCCTTTAAATGTTAATCCTGAAGCTGCATCTGGGCAACCAAATGGGGCCAGTGCTCAACCACCGCGTGCGCTTCTGTCTGCTAACTTTGGCGTTATCCCAAATCCTCTTCAAAATGGCGCACGCGCAGCCAATCTACTCGGGCGCGGCGTGCTGACGGCTGGAGATCGTTTACGTGATCTTATTGTGCCTGATGCACTGGCAGCGCTGGTTACAGCACCAACATGGATGCCTGGAATAGGTGGCGGGAGACGTCCCACAAGTGGAATCGACTCTCAGGGTGAAAAGACGGAGAAGTTGCGGGTTGAGCTAGAAGACATTCTCGCGAGCAGTTGCCCGTTGTGCGAGAGTGTGGTCGCCGGATTAGATGTACAATTTGTGAAAGATGGGGAAGTAGATACAACATGGGCGTTGTAATTGGCATTTCATTTCTGTTAATCGGACAACGTGAATGAATGCGTATATCATGGATATACCTAATAGGAGAGATTATACAATGGGATGTACTTAATGGGATAGGGGATATTAAGGCATGGAGATGGTCAACCATTAATCTTTTTGGTTCTGCCTGCTCTACGGCGCAATCTTGCTGCTTTCCTTGCACCCATCTGAAGAATTTTTGAGTGCCATGAATGGATTACATCTTTCAATCTTGCAGCTGACCTTTGCCTTGTCCTCTTCGAGCCTTTGTCGCTCCTCAGCTGCCTGTTTACGCTCCCGAGTTACTTGCTGGCGTCTAGTGGAATTTATTGAGCCAGAATGGGGGTATACAAGAAAAATGTCACCTCTGTATCTCGGTCTGTTTCTCTTCTCTTAGCTCTGCTTCGAGCTTCTTAATTGCGAGAGCTTGCTGCGTTTTTCGCATGCGATCGTCCCAGTTTTTCGTCTTTAAACCCTGAGGTAATTGTGACCGCCTGGGTAAGGGGGTGAGTTAGGTTACCGAGGCTCTGGTCTGGATAACATACACGGTCGGGGTCTTTTGTGCTTTCCATGGCTTTCCAGAGACACGGCCATTGGACGAAGAGGCGAGGGAAATAACTTGGGCGTCCATGGAGAAGGGATATCTGCTTACGTGATGGATCTTGCTTGCCAGGCTCCGCATTATTGCATTATGGAGGGGAATTGTTCACTTGTTGGGCCTTTTGACGTTGTTGGCGTTCGTGGCGTCGAGTCGAACGCTGTTGCCGTCGGTGTTGTTGCCGTCGGCGTCGGTGCGGTCGGTGGGGTCAACGATGATGGAATCAGAGAAATGACGGTTTTGGAATGGAAAAAGTCAGAATTTGGTTAGATCGAAGAGAACTTGACTGCTGGCTGTTTATTGCCACCACCGTGACCGACGACGACGACGATGAGCTCGCATTTGTGGAGAGAGGGACGACGAAACGGAGATCATTCTTCTCCAACAACGTCCACCTTTAGCATCCGCGAGTGCTCGAATGATCCTTCGGCCAGCATGCTAGATCTCGACGACGACCCTCGCCGTTCGACTGCTTCTGAATACGACATTGACGACCATCCGCAGACATTCTTTGGCCCAAATCTCCGCTTTCACTCCCGTGCTCCTTGGGAGACAGATCCGGACGACCTCGCTCACCACAACGCCTCATTGTTTTCCTCAAAGAAAGCTTTTGGTTTCTCCGCAAGTCCACGTCCAAGTATTGCTCGCAGGCCCAGTGTCGACAGCCCTGCTTCTCAGCCACTGCCCAAGCAGTCTTTTGAAACAACGTCGTCCCAGATATCATACCCAAGGGGTGCTCTCTAGTGCGTACTCCTTGTCGCCTTCATCTACCATCTCGCCCATTGATTTTGTTCTTTGCTAATAGCACGCTGGCTCAAGAAAGTCTATCGACGTCGTCACTAGCTTCCCAGAAGCAGTCCCGTTCCCATTTGGATTCCCCACATAGTACAGTCCCTCCTTCACCCATTGCCCCTCCCTCAAATCACACTCCTTTCAATCCCCCTTCTCAACGCGACTCAGATACTCGAACGCCCCAGACTTCCCACCGCTATCCGACATATACCGCAGACAGTTTTCATCCTTATGCAAACCCAGACCTTGTTTCCCAGGTATCTGATGACCCGCCACCCAAACAAAAGCAAGGAATATCCCGCAGTGATTCCATAGGGACTGTAACAGAATCAATTGCCCATAGCTCACTATCAAGATCAGGGACACATTCTACCTTGGCCCCCGTCACTTCTATGCTGTCAATAAATCGTGATGCTCGAAACCGCGCCTCCACCTTCCAAGGAAAGGATATTTCGTCTCCTATCCCTGTTGCTAGCCCTCTCCGGCTCGACCCAAAACCCCACCCTACCGAGGAACCTTTCCACCACCAAATAGGTGTCGATACACTCCATGGTTGGACTGATCGCATCACTTCACCAGGTTTTTCCCTCATATCCCTCGAGGAGGCTCGAGCGCAGCGTATGCGTAGTGCAACAGCTCAACCATCCATGCCCGATTCTCCATTGATATTGGCTCCTTCGCCAGACACGTCGTTCCCAAACTTTCGCGAATCAGACAGGGGATATGACCCGGAACCCGATGAAGCAAGTCCTCGCAGTCAGCGATCCAGAGCTCGTTCCATTAGTGCAGGTGCGAAAGCAAGAGGCGCGTTGCAAAGCATTACAGGCGGTGGGCAGCCTAAGCTTGAACCTGACGCAGTACACGGGAAGTCACTCAAACACAAGAAGAGCGGGTTCATGCGACTTTTTAACAGTGGGCGTGGGCAAGATAAAGAGGACAAATCGCCCCCTCCGCCAGTGCCATTATTGTCAGATGCTTATGCCGCCCTCGCTACAGCTCAAAAGGTGCCAAAAGGGATGTCCCACCGAATACCTGTACCGGATATATCCCCATCTCTCCAAGATTCCTATTTATCTCCACAGTCAAGTTCTTCTCCCAAGGATCTCACCGCTACTGTTCCTAGAAAACCATCACCGAGCCCAAAACGGCCAATCCCATCTCTTTCGATCAACACTCGACGACAAAGTTATGGAAGCCACACTCCTCGTATGATTGATGACGACGAATTCCAGACAAGAACTGCACCATCTCTGGATGCTCCACCCCAGCCGTGGTTGGACAACCCCAACCCACAAAGTGCCCCCGCAATTGTTCCGGAGTTCCCTGCACTCAAATTGCGGCCTGTTTCGACAATTTTTAGTGCACAATTTGGAGAACATATTGTTTTGCCAGATTCCAGGCCATCTCTAGAAACGGACATCGGCACTCCAGGCTCATCTACGAGAGTCTTTTCGCCTGTGACACCTGGCTCTTCCACACTTTCCGAACGTTCCAGTGCTGTAGAACCCAAGTACATCACCCCGATTTCAGAGGGTGCGGACCAAACGTCTCTCATCAGTGCTCTTCAGGAACAGATTTTGAATTCTAAGCTTGCATGGCAGCGGCAGATCTGGGAGTTGGAAAGCCAAGTCCGTGACTTGAAAGCCGAAGTGGACGACCTCCGGAAAGTGGAAGGCGAAGGCACGTTTTGTGAGAGCTGTGGTCGGGGCCAACGTCGTGCAAAGGTCCAGAGCAGTCCCAACAGATTGCCTCCCGATGCTGAGAATGCCAAAAATACAAATGTGGTTAATCGCCCCCGGGCACGGACTGGAATTTCCTCGCGTTTCGGAAATGCTGTGTCTTGATCCCCTCTCGTTTCTACCCTCTCCCTTTGGCCATTAGGTCGTCTGTTTTATATTCTTTCCACTCGTTTATTCCCATCCTTCCCATATACGCCCACCTATTCCGTCTTTACACGGCTCCTTATGGTCTCTTCGTTTAGTTTAGATACCACCGTCATAATTCACCCCGGATCTCTCTGTATATATAGTCACTATATGTTTGTACACGAAGTACATTCTCTTTCTATCCCACCCAACGCCTATCGTTATACAAATGGCATTTGTTATTGATCATAAACATCGTATGTACTTTACATCTCATTCATCCTCAGCTCCAATGAGCCAGCCGATGCCCTTGTTAAATACACGACTCGCCTGCGCGGAAACATCCTCCCCGTCGCCCTTCAATAAACTTCCCGCACGCGATCCAGAATCCCTGTCGGATGCTTGAGACCCGCGGCCCACGGAGAAGGGAAAGTTAGCCGTAACACTACGGAACGTTCGACTGGCAAGAGCGGCTGCATCAGGAGTACTGAGCAGAGGAGGCGATGGCATATGTAACTCTTGTAAACGGGCTCGGAGGGAGGACGCGACATTGCCGGGCGCAGTCAAAGTGCGCTCCCGGGATATGGAAGTAGCAATACTTTTTTCGTCCGCAGACGAGAGACGAGATTCACGCAAGTTTATATCATCCTTTGCCAACCGGCCCCATGACGATAAGACATCGTGTAGCTTTTCGGGGGGGCAGAGTTCCAGGGCCTGACCCAACAATGAAAGTTTTTTATCCATTTCTTCAAATTCAGGCTGTCGTCCCAATTGATAACAGGCAACCCAGCAGACCTCGCAAGCTTCTGCTATTTGAGTATTACTTGCTGAGGTTGGTGAATCACGTAGAACATGCACTCTGTCAACCATGCGTTCGCTAAGCCGATAGGCACGAGCGAAGTCTTCTGCTTGAAGGGCCGTATCTGCCAACATCGCCAAGGTCTTGACTTCAGCAACAACATCATCCTTGTAACCAAGTTTATGGACCAGATCGAGGATAACTTCACTGTGCTTGTAAGCATCGTTGTTGCTGGAAAGCACCCGGGATATAAGAGAAAGCCGATCGGTCGTGAGGCGGATCTCAATGGGAGAGATAGGAATGCCAGGTCGAGTGAGAACATTGAATGAGGAAATGCGCGATGTAGCCTCAATAAATTCCCTTTCTCGTATAATTCGATCAGTCGGTGGTGGAACACTCAAACTAGAGAGAGAGAGCGAGAATCCATGAGAATCAGAATCAAACATTCACAATGCGAGGATATATTACCAGTCGTAGGCAAGCTTCAAGTCGCCGAACTTATAATTTCCTGATTGCGCGTTGTCGTAAAATTCCCGTGAGCATTCCAAGCATATTTCTTCAATTTTTGAAGGTTCAATCAAGAGCTTCTGGGGCGAAGAATGCAGAATATCTCTTGCAATGTCGAACTCTGGTCAATACTATTAGTTGTCGATTGTAAGGACAAGAATCAAAGCAGGACTCACTTCCAGAGCTCAAAAGTCCGCTAAAAAAGAGATGAAATATCTCATCTCTGGTAAGCAGTCCGAAAGCGCCACGCAAGCCTGTGTCCCCTTTGCTTGCGAGCTTGAGCATGTCTTCTAGCAGCCATTCCCAGTCATCTTTGGACGTGAGTTGGTCATCGGAGCCTCCAGCCCGACGTGCCATCCTATTGGCCCAAGCATTTTGCTCCTTGGCATTGTCATGGCTTTGAAGAAACCATCGCAAGGGTGCGGGTACGCTCCAACGAGATAGAATTTCACCAGATTCTAGGTGAACATCTAAAATGTCAAGCGCTCGAGATAGAGATGCTATTGGAAGGGGCTTGAAGAAAACCAGAAGGTCGAAAGTGGTACAGTGTGGATGGTCTGTGGAGGGAGTGACGAACGCCCCGAGGGAGGAGATAGTGGTGTCCATCACGTCATCATCCTCATCATGAGGGACATCCCAGGCGGGAAGGCATTCGAAGATGCGGCTCATGGTTGACCATTCATGAAGAGAATCACTGCCGTATAAACACGCAAGTGCGAGGTTTGTCATATCCTTATCGTCTTTAATGAGACGCTGGGATGCAGGTAGGGTAGGTTTGGATGCCTCAAATATGGCAGCTGTAATCTCAAGGGGAGCGGATAGAATGTATTGGTGAAGAAGGCGGCTGGGAAGGTCGGGGTCAGGTGTACCTGTTCGCTCTGCCCGAGACTCAAGAACGAAGAGATATGGAAGGGCAAGGCGGGCTATATCTGTTGAAATGGATTCAGGTGTAGAGTGCGCTAGATACGCTTGCACTACTTCGGATGGTTGCATAGACGACCAGCGGCTCAGTGTCCAATCATCGTCGGTGTCAAGCCCCCGAGGAGCATCGTAAACAAGACGAGAGAGAAGGCTCAGCTCTTCCCCGATTTCATCGAGGCCGGGAATGCCTTGAGAGGCGCCGTGTTGGATTATTGCCAATGCGACATCGATTAAACCAGTCGTGCTTATAATACGATCAACACGGCCTTTATACCACGCCGAAAGCTCTTCAGCAGTAAGGGGAGAAGTAGGTAATAGGTGACGTGAAATAACGGGGTTGGTGTTCCGAGGCGGGTACGTCGTCAAAGGAAAGGCTTTTAGCACAGTCTGAACCTCATCTAACTCCGACCAGTCAGTCTCTTGCCTCCAAGGGTTCCTAATCCCTGGTGGTTCTGAATTTGTTGAGACGTCAAACGCTGGTAATATGTCGTGAAGAGCCGAAGGGTAAACGTGCTCGGGTATGCTATCCAGTATGGAAAGCCGAACGGGATATAAACTTGGTTGGTGTCGAGCCTGAAGGACCCGGATGGCATCAAACCATTGCAGAGACGCTAAATGGCAAGCTAATAGGCCAAGATCTTCTACGAGGAATGTCGATAGAGAGATAGGAAATGGTTTTAGTGGTTGCATGACACGCTCGTCGATCCTTGCTTCCTCAGCCCATGGGTCGTCGTCCCATTCCTCTTCAATGTCATCTTTCGGCTCATCTTGTGAATTGAAAGCTGTTCCTTTGCTAGCTTCCACGAACGTGTTTAGGCGATCGAGCCGGTGCAATAGGGTAGCACGTAGACTGCACAACTGTGCGTCTTCGGGCGTGGCTACGAAGTATGCGTAGAGAGTGCCCGAGCCGCGGGTTGTTTCATTCGCGTTCCTATGTATGGAGTTGGCGTCGTCTCCTCCAATAAAAGATGATGGTGGAGTATGAGCGAAGTTGGCTGCCTCCTGGCTTCGCTTGAGCGCGGTGCTAGTTCTTGCTATGCCAAGTTCGAGCAGTATTCGCTGAACTTCGACAGCATTTATGGTTCTGTCAGATACTGCTGCTACAGCCCAAAGATCATCAGGTATAGATCTAAGGGCTTGTGTAACGTTGTCAACCGTGAGCTCCTCGTCAGTGAGATTGGTCCAATACGTGTAGGAGTCCAGAGCCATTTGATTCCGGGTTCCGATGGGTCACTTCCGATTATTAACCGTGTTTATAATTATGTACTCTCGTTGAAGGTTCTTCCGAGTTGCTATTTGCACGCTACGTTTTTTCGGATGTCCTTGCTTTATATGATACAAATCCGGTGGTGTTTTCTGTAGCTCTGTAATCCTATGAATTGTTTCTAAGCTCCAGCCTTTGTCGCTTTCGGTGATGAGATTCAAATTACACGAGATTTCGTATAACAGGCAATTATCTCCTCATGGCCCAGGACCGCAGTGCACAAAGCTCACAGCACACAAAGCTACTATGTGTGTAGTGTGAACCTCGCCTATTCCAAACTAGGACCACAGTGAGGATAAACCGAAACTAAACCAATAAACTAAACACCATGCTGGGCGCAAACATTTTCTGACGTACAACATTTGTATGATAAATGCATATTAAACTCAACTGTAGTCTATGCATAGGAACCTCATATCCATAATGCCGATTCAGGAGAAAAAATGGATTCCCCAATGAACCACCAGGAGACTGCTGGTAACAAAAACTACCGATATTCCAGCATGTGCCTGCACATGAAAGTGACCCCTCCCGCCTGAGCACTTCAGAATCGAGAGCCAAAAAAAATTAAGAATGCAATCTCCTAGGTGGAGCGGCAAGTCATGACAAGCTCGAAGACGTCGCAGGATTTGTTAAAAAAGGGTGTCCTGTATGAAGCATTCTTAGCCCACGACTCAATATCTGAAAGAATTGAAGAGCTGACTTCATCACGTAGATATTCCCCTACATCACTGAGAAATTGCGTCAGCAAAATGCAAAGAAAGGAAAGGCAAAAAGCCAACTAACGCTTGATGGAACACTATAATGGCAGTAGGATCTAGTTTTCGTGTGTCCACAGTTGATCGCGCTGTTACCCCAAAGCCCTGGCAAAGTGTTTGAGAAAGGATTTACAAGTGAATATTGAGCAACCCACTAGGGGAATATCTTTCATTGAGAACACGACAACCCCTTGATGCTCTGGCGTATCTTCCGTTATCCTTCCCAAATGCGCCTTTACGACATGGTTTCCGTACAGGAATGGCATTTCGCCATTGGGCTTTATCCACACCTGTAAGCCGTGAGTGGCAGAAAGGCAATCAAAGGTAGGTCATTTAGCGGACCTTATACTTCGCATATTGTGCAATGTAATCGAGTGCGGTGATATGCAGTTTGAATTTGCCACTTTTACTGAATTTTCCGAAACATGTGCCCAGGCTAATGAGGTTTGGTCGTGCCACGGAAATGCCGAGGCGCATGGAAGATTCAGACACATAATAAACACGGTCTTTTTGCAATCGGAAGCAATACGGTTCATCCTGTCTGTCGATCAAGTGAATGAGATTCTTTCCCTGTAAAAACGGTGGGTGTTGAAAATTAGCGGGCAGATAGAAGGGAACATACTATATAATTTGCCAATTTCGTAAAAACTGCTTTTGATTCATCCTCAGTGAGAGGTCGCATACTATGCGCAGTAGGATAGTTAGGTGGTGGATGGTGGCCAAGCACTGAGGCCTGAAAATTTGGATCGCGTGTTACGTAACCCCAGAAATGCAGCCCGTGACATTCATTGTCATCGTCAACCTCCACAACTTAGCCATCCTAAACTGAACTGACTCTGAAAGATCACCCGCTGCATGCCGTCTTCGTCGTCTTTTCCTCCTTCTTTCTCGTCATTCCCAGATTTTGAGGTTGGGAATTCTGCAAAGCGATATTCTGATGACGAGGACAATAAGCACAAGCATAAAGCTCACGGCAAGACTAAGCGCCACAAGGACAGGTCGAGAAAGAAGAAGCAGAGTCATGGTAATATCAAGGACATGATAGACCATTACGATAACGTTGGCACCCACGAATCTAGTGCAACATCTGCGATGGACTCTGAATCGGACGCCTCGCGATTGTATTATTCAGATCGAAAAGGGGACCGTTATATCATACAGTACGGCGGGTTGCATGCAGGAGATGTACCAAAATATCTTCTCTTCAATTGTGAGCTCTTTCGCAGACTTTCCGAAGACGTCTAATGATATTGAAGGTGGCAGAAATATTCTCGGTCTCTCCCATGCATGGACAGTGACTCACCGAAGTCGCAAGGGTGTTGAAGTCGAACTAACCAGCCGACAGAAAGTACATATAAAATCTCCTGCTTTATCTTTCATCTGATTGTAAATGGTTCAGATGCGAAGCCTTACAGACTCTAGTGCTCGAGCCCTACTACTCGCTCATCCAACACGAAGAGTACTTCAGTCCGGAGACAACTACAAATATCACGAAGTGGATGGATTTCTGCGTCTCCCATCTAGCCGTTCTCGGCGCCCCGATGCTGAATCGTACCGTTCCATCACTGCGTCGAAGGATGATGATGACTCCGACTGGGATGTTTCTGACGCAAACGACTTCGCTTCGAGTGATGAAAGTTCTTACGAGGACATAACTCTTAATTCTCACCAGGAAAAGCTCGAATCTCTGGAGCAAAAGCTTCAGGAAGATCCAAATGCAGTTGGAATATGGCTCGATCTTTTATCTCAGACCCTTTCGAATATTCCATTGTCATCAAAGAACGCGACTAAAGCACGCTCAGAAATCACTGTGTCGATCTTAAGTCGCGCATTAACTGCTGACCCGCGGAACCAGGGTTCCAGGGACCTACGCATCCAATATTTGAAGGCAGGAGAAGAAGTTTGGGATGAGAACAAGATTAAGGCAGAATGGGAAGGGGCATTGAAGATTGGTGGGGTGGAAATTTGGATGGAATGGATGGAATGGAGACTTAAGCGGGCTAGTAGCGGGGTTGACGGGATTATTGGAGATGCATCGCGCGTTCTCGATGCTCTTCGCCATCACGAACGGGATGAACTAGCGATGGTCCGAGTATTCTGGCGTATCGCGGTAGTCTTTCAGCATGCTGGTTGGTAATAGTGCCTTTCCTGTCGCACTTGAACGACTAACTCGATTTTCAGGTTTTGTGGAACGTGCAACAGCGATGTTTCAAGCTCAGGCGGAACTGTAAGGAGTCGGATGCTTTCTCAACTATTTGCGTTTACACAAACTACAGAACGTTCAAAACTCCACAGGCTGTGCAAGGCCTGCCCCATGAAACCCAGCTCGATTGTCTCGAGAGCTTCTGGGAATCTGAGGCTCCGCGTGTTGGGGAAGTCGGATCTCGCGGCTGGGCGGCTTGGGCATCTAGTCATCGCGACGACAAAATGTTGGACCCTCCCATAAAGCTGGACGAAGAGGCCATTAGTGAACTCGACCCATATAGACAGTGGGCTTTACAGGAAGTCCAAATGGATCAGAGCAACTACCTGCCTTCTCGTTCAACGGACGACACTGAGGATCCATACTCAATGATCCTTTTTTCTGACATCCGACCTCTTTTAATCTCTTTAACGTCTGCTAGAGCGAAGGACGCTTTACGACGAGCTTGGCTATCCTTTGCTGGCCTGCATATCCCAGGCTTTTCTCAGGCCATTTCCACATCCAATGAAATTAACTGGGATGATCGATGGAACCTGGCTCATTTGACTCGACTCCCATATCTGGATGCGCTATTCCCTTCGAACGCGATGCAGAACTATCTAGCGACTGAGTCACTCGCTGGAGTAACTATTGGTCGGGAAAAAGAGTATGCAAACCCGTTTGGTCCAGTCAAATTTTGGGGCGATGGTGTACTCGGGCCCTTGGATGTCAACGAAATTTCTGAGAAAGGGAAGATGAAGGCTATCATGTGGGGAAAAGAAGATGTCGCTGGTCTGGACTTTGGTTTTCTCCGGCGTATCTTTGCACAATTACGCCTGGACACTACCGATGTTGATTGGGATATTTTGAATTTGTCCTTTGAAGCGGCACTCGATGTCAAGTCGTGAGTATATTCGTACTACATTCCTTGACTTCCTGCCAGTCTTACATACTGAAAGAGCACTGAAACAATCTCGTGCTTTTTTGTCGCAGAATGAATCAATGGCTCGTTGGGCGGCTCATGCACAGCTAGAGGCGACTCGTGGCAGGACAGATGACGCGAGAAAAATTTACCAGACCGTTCTGACAGCATCAAACGTGACGCCGAACATGCACGGATCGAGCCATCTTTGGTGGAATTGGACTCACATGGAATGGCTGAGCGGGGATTCTGTTCAAGCTTTTCAAGTTATCCTGCGTTCTGTAGGTGTGGATGGGCACGGTGGAGTTGCAGCCCTGCGGTGCAAACGCGGTTTGGATGACGCCATTAGGGCGGAACAGGACTGGAAGGACAGGGAAGGTTGGATAAAGCTT